>SJYX01017735.1:313140-374017 GCA_006410675.1 Oreotragus oreotragus | reverse complement strand
TTTTTTTTTTTAAGATTCCACATAGAGACGATGTCATATGATATTTGACTTACTTCACTTGGTATGATAATCTTTAGGTCCATCTATATTGCTGCAAATGGTATCATTCCATTCTTTTTATTTTTTAATATAAATTTATTTATTTTAATTGGAGGTTACTTTACAATGTTATATTTGTTTTGCCATACATCAGCATAAATCCACCACAGGTATACACATGTTCCCCATCCTGAACCCCCCTTCCTCCTCCCTCCGCGTACCATCCCTCTGGGTCATCCCAGTGCACCAGCCCCAAGCATCCAGTATCATTCATCGAACCTGGACTGGCAATTCGTTTCATATATGATATTATACATGTTTCAATTCCATTCTTTTTAATGGCTGAGTAACATCCATTGTATAAATATACCACATCTTCTTTATCTGTTCATCTGTCAGTGGACATTTGGGTTGCTCTCATGTCTTGGCTATTGTATACAGCACTACAGTGAACACTGGGGTACGTGTATTCTTTCAAACCATGTTTTTCTCCAGAAATATGTCCAGGAGTGGGATTGCTGGATTGTATGAAAACGATTCTTAGTTTCTTAAAGAACCTTCGTACTGCTGTTGAGAGCAACTGCACCAATTTACATTCCCACCAACAGAGCAAGAGGGTTCCCTTTTTTCAAACCCTCTCCAGCATCTGTTGTCTGTAGACATTGATGATGGCCATTCTGACTGGTGTGAGGTGATATCTCATTGTAATTTTTACTGGCATTTCTCTTATAAGTAGTGATGTTGAGCATCTTTTCATGTGCCTCTTGACCATCTGTAGTAGAGACTTCTGGAGAAGTCTCTGTTTAGGTTTTCTGCTCATTTCTGATTGGGTTATAAAAATATTAATAATACTCAAGACTTATCTCTAGTAGCCAAGTCAATTTTTATGGGTGAGGCCTGTGCATGAGTATTTTTAAAACACTTCTTAAATGATTCTGTTTTCTACTGACTTATCAGAACCACTGGTCTAAGGAGAAAAGACTGCCACCATTGAAACTCAAATTCAAAACTTTGGTCCCCACCAAATACACACATTTACAGTAACAGATTTTACCAGTAGAGTATAAATGAAATGGCTTGCTACAGAAACCATGCTTTTAGTCCATTGTAGTTTGTACCTGTATCATAGTAATTTGCAAAACTAATTGATATGATCTTCTAGTTTTGAGAGAAGTTCAAAAGATGGAAAATTGCTTAAACAGATGGAAAGAATAAGATACTATGAACAATGTAAGTTCACACTCAAAATGCTAGTGTTTTGCTAAATGCATTTGTCGGTGTGCCTTTACACTTAGTAATTATCACCTTAATCACCTTATTACAGTTTAGCTAATTCTGGCTTTGCATTTTAATGCTCTTGGTGTCAAAAAGGTGTATCTTTCCAAAAGTCTGATATCATCAGCAATGATGAATGTGAGAGACACTTTGTTTAAACCTACAGAACATTAATTATCTAAATTAACAGCTGATTTTTAAACAAGCCTTTATTTGGAAGGGCACAGACCTTTTTTCCTAGCCCTAAATATATTTTGGTGAAATCTCATTAACTTACACTCTGCTAATTTTAAGACTGTGAGAATGGTGATAGACTGAAATTTGAATTTATCTATGAAAAAGATGTGGTAAGTGTTTCAGGTTAAGGTTAAAAAATAAATAATAAGGAGGCCAGTTTCAGGTTCATGTGGGGACAGAAGCGGTGACCAGTGATTCAGGATCTGAACTGAACTGCAAAAACCAGCCCAGTCCATTTATTACTTCCTGGATGAGATGGTTGGATGGCATCACTGACTCAATGGACATGAGTTTGAGTAAGCTCCAGGAGTTGGTATGGTCAGGAAAGCCTGGCATGCTGCAGTCCATTGGATCGCAAATAGTTGAACATGACTGAGCAACTGAACTGAATTTCTCCGTTAGATATTAGAATACACCTGAGTTCTTCCCCAGAAGAGGTTTATAGTGTCACTGGGGATAGCCCAGTGTAAATGTTTGAAGTTAAATGTGTAAACTCAGTGTCAAGATGGTGGTATTTATAGGATGCAAGAAAGAATTGGCCATATTTCTTTTCCTTCCAGTGCTTAAAGGCTATTTTTGTGTTCGTTTTAATTATTTATCATCTGACACCTCAACTGGAATATATGGGCAAAGACCAGTACAGTTGTGCCCCTAAGTGGGCCAGCTTTCAGTAAAACTGTCCATTCTCTTCTCCAGGGGATCTTCCTGACCCAGGAATTGAACCCAGGTCTCCTGCATTGCAGGCAGATTCTGTACCATCAAATCACCAGGGAAGTCCAAAACTGTCTCAAGTGCCCTTAAAATAAAGACATCATGGCACTATAACATGAGCAGAAGTCTTGCATCCTCATGGCTATACACAGCTAATCTAATAAATCCTCTTTCTGTGGATAGTTTGAAGGGTACCACTTCCTGCAATTATTTATCATGATCTTGCTCTTTCTTTAGCCTACCAACCACCTAGATTGTCCTTAAAGGGGTTTAGGATAAGCCATCCCAAGTACTCTTGCCTGGAAACTCCCATGGACAAAGGAGCCTGGTAGGCTGGAGTCCATGGGATCGCGAAGAGTCAGACACGACTGAGCAGCTTCACTTTCACTTTCATGCATTGGAGAAGGAAATGGCAACCCACTCCAGTGTTCTTGCCTGGAGAATCCCAGGGACGGGGGAGCCTGGTGGGCTGCTGTCTATGGGGTCGCACAGAGTCAGACACGACTGAAGCGACTTAGCTGCAGCAGCATCCCAAGTTGTGCCACTCTGGCATGTGTATTATTTAGAATTGAAAACAAGCCCAAAGACTCAGAATTTTGAACTGCCCCTCTTACTATCTAAAAGAATATAACATAGCTTCTTCCTGGGCTTTACTTTCCCCTTAAGTCTTAGACCCCTATCTCCATTTCCTTCAGTCACTTCAGTCACTCAGTCACGTCCAAATCTTTGTGACCCCATGGTCTGCAGCATACCAGGCTGCTATCCATCACTGACTCCTGGAGCCTGCTCAAACTCATGTCCATTGAATTTGAGAAGGCTCACACCATCCAACCATCTCATCCTGTGTAATCCCATTCTCCTCCTGCCTTCAGTCTTTTCCAGCATCAGTGTCTTTACCAATGAGTCAGTTCTTCGCATCTGGTGGTCAAAGTATTGGATCTTCAGCTTCAGCCTGAGTCCTTCCAATGAATATTCAGATTCCAGTGAATAATCAGGAAATCGTGATTTCCTTTAGAATGGAGTGACTGGATCTCCTTGCAGTCCAAGGGACTCTCAAGAGTCTTCTCCAACACCACAGTTCAAAAGCATCAATTTTTTTGTGCTCAGCTTTCTTTATGGTCTAACTCTCACATCCATACATGACTACTGGAAAAACCATAGCTTTGACTAGATGGACCTTTGTTGACAAAGTGATGTCTCTGCTTTTTAATACACTGTTTAGGTATGTCATATCTTTTTTCCAAGGAGCAAGCATCTTTTAATTTCATGGCTGTAGTCACCATCTGCAGTGATTTTGGAGCCCCAAAAGATAAAGTCTGTCACTGCTTCCATTGTTTCCCCATCAATTTGCCATGAGGTGATGGAACCAGACGTCATGATCTTAGTTTTCTGAATGTTGAGTTTTAAGCCAGCTTTTTCACTCTCCTCTTTCACTTTCATCAAGAGGCTCTTTAGTTCCTCTTTGTTTTCTGCCATAAGGGTGGTATCCTCTGCATATCTGAGGTTATTGATATTTCCCCCAGCAATCTTGATTCCAGTTTGTGCTTTATCCATCCCAGCATTTTGCGTGATGTACTCTGCATAGAAGTTAAATAAGCAGGGTGACGATATATAGCTTTGATATACTCCTTCCACTATTTGGAACCAGTCCATTTTTCCATGTCCAGTTCTAACAGTTGCTTCTTGACCTGCAAAAAAGTTTTCTTAGGAGGCAGGTCAGATGGTCTGGTATTCACATCTTTTTGAAGAATTTTCCACAGTTTGTTTTGATCCACACAGTCAAAGGCTTTAGCATAGTCAATAAAACAGAGTTAAATGTAAATGTTTTTCTGGAACTCTCTTGCTTTGTTGGCAATTTAATCTCTGGTTCCTCTGCCTTTTCTAAATCCAGCTTGAACATCTGGAAGTTCTGTTCTTGGTTCACGTACTGTTGAAGCCTAACTTGGAGAATTTTGAGCATTACTTTCGTAATGCTCCACCTCCTTAGTCCAAAATAATCTGTACCTCACTTTGCTTTGCTTTGGGGCTTCCCAGGTGGCAGCAGTGGTAAAGAATCTCCCTGCAATGCAGAAGAACCAGCTTAGATCCCTGGTCAGGAAGATCCCCTGGAGAAGGGTATGGTACCCACTCCAGTATTCTGGCCTGGAGAATCCAATGGACAGAGGAGCCTGGCAGGCTACAGTCACAGAGTCAGACATGACTGAGTGACTTTCACTTTGCCTTGCTTTGGAATTCTTTATACTTACGTTGATTCATGCTCTGCATATTGTAAATTGTTATTTTCTCGTGTTAACTACATTCTATTATTTTGTTTGCCAATCAAAAAACTAGGAGGGAAAAAAAAGGGAAAGTCAGATCCCCTTCAGAACTTAATAACAAACCAAATGCATCATGTGTGCTCTATTCTAAGCTGAAACTCTTTCGACTTGTGTGTAGAAAATGTAACGTGTGATAAGAACTCAGTAATATCAGCATGTTTTAAGGACAGGTTATATGGAAGACTTTAGAGCATATCATTTCTTAGTGCTTCCCTCTCCTCTTAACTCTAGGCAACACTTTAAGACCACCAGCTCAATGGACATGAGTTTAAGCAAACGCAGGGAGATAGTGAAGGGCAGGGAAGCCTGGCGTGCTGCAGTCCATGGGGTCACAAAGAGTCAGACACGACTTAGTGACTGAACAACAAATTTTTATGCTTCTTTTGAACAATGTCTTATACTTTATTAGCATTTTTCATCTAGTCCTATTGTTTCCACTCGTTTATGCTCTGAAAAATGGAAGTGGTATAAACCTCATTAGGAAAAAAGACAACAATAGACAACACAGCAAAGAATAATCAGTTTTCTTCTTCTTCTTTGGTTGAGTTAGTCTCACTTCTCAGCACCATTCATTCTTCATGCAAATCTATCTTCTCTATTTACATATTTCCTTTTATGCTGACATCCCACTCCCATCCGCTTCTCTCCATGTGCAGCCACTCAGTGCGATTTTGTGAATGCTTTTGTTTAAACGTGTTTTTTGTACATTACGTTCTTCGTGTCACGTGTATGTGTTTTATCTTGTGTTAACTTGGTGTCTGGTCCATACCCCAGGGAGATTCTCACACAGATCTAAGAGGGGTTCGGTACAGGGTGTTGGTTGCAGGTTGTTCCCCGGGGCTGAGAAGAGGAGCATCTGGGCCTTTGGTCACAGGGCGAGTGGACACATCTGTGATGGGCACCAGGGGGTACTCTGCTCTACAGCAGATGACTCAAACCCGCCAGAATGCCCAGGGATCTTAATCACGTGAAGTGAAAAGAGATGCAGATGGTTTTATAAAAGGTAGTATCTTTCTGATCCATGACTGAGTATATCCTTTCACCTGTCTTTCTTACCACTACTCATATCTAGTTTCTGAGTATTTGATACCATGTATGGTAGAGTGGGCAACATAAAGGATTGGACTCAGATCTGGAAATAAACTGACATGTCCATTACAAGTGGTGTGATCTCAAGCTAATCACTTAGCCTCTCTGGGATGGATACCCTTCCCTTGTCTGTGAAGAATAATGTGTGGAATTATATAAATTCTACCACTAAAATGAGGGTAGTTGATTTAATGAAACCTTTGAGGAAAGTAAAACACCATCTCCTAAAATGTGAAAAATTATGCATAATTAATCTATGTCTCAGATCAAATATTCAATGTTTAATCTTACAGTATATAACAGTACTTAATTGAATGTTCCAGTATTTAACATACTATCTCATAATATTTAATCCTAATTATAAACTTCTAAACATCAATTATACTAATTCATTAATATAGATATTAATATAATTATTATCTCATATAAATCTTAACTATAATCCTGAAATTAGACCCTTAATTACAGCAATTATAGAAATCTGAGTGAGTAAATGACAAGACCATAGTCACACATGGAGAGGAAGAGTTAAGATACCAATTCAGGTGCTGAAATACATATTAAAAATACATCCTCTGGTTTTATACAGTTTCGTATTATTTGCACAGTAATTTTGCAACACTGCATTCAATATTATTCTCTGTAAATGAACATTTAAAGAGAGAGTTTTCTTTAGGATCTTGGTTTCTTATTGGATTACCAGGCATTTTGATAAAAGCTTAGTGTTTCAAGTCCGTGGTGAGCCATTTCAAAGGGAATATTCAGGAATAATTTTTTTTTCTGCTCTAATCAGAATATTCTTGCCTTGCAAAACCACAATTGAGCTTAATAGTAAAGTATTCCAAATATTTTGGTAAGATAAAACAAGGGGCATTCTATTGTGTCAAAAAAATTAAAATCCTTAAAATTTTCTCATGGAATATGTAATGAGAAAAATGACATATTTAGAGTATTAACATTATTTTTGTAAAAATAAATATCAAGAGTGGAATTATTTTACTTTCAAGTATACATATTTTTTAACTTTCTAAAATAAAAATTATGATATTTGAACTTGTCTTATTTTGAAGTTTTGTCATTTAAAAGACGTTTAATAAGTCATTTATTATAAGACATTTTGGTATTTAATGTGAAAAGTTAAATTATTGTTTTAGAGTTGCTCAAACTGCAATAATTAAAAAAGGAATGACTACTTGCATTTAAGCACTCAGAACTCTAAGACAATGAAATTCTTATGAGTCATTTCTCCATCATGCTATAATAAATTAACAACTTGGGAAGTTTAAAAAGATACACAAATCAGATCTATAACTATTCATTTCTATGGCTCTGCTGTAGTTCAGAAATCAGGTAAACTATAAACCACAGAAAATTAGACATTTAAATTTGTAATTTGAAGCATTTCAATAATAACTATAATCTAAAACTAAAATATAGTGGCACAACAAACAGGTCTATTTTTCCTTTCATGGAGGAAAAATGAGTGTTTTTTGATGCAAGATGAACAAATACAGTCATCTCCTAAAGATATAATATTTATGTTCTTACTATTTCTTCATATTTTATTGCTTTAATTAGCAGAAAATATTTTATTTTTGGTTAAAGTTATAAATTTTAAAAAGCACGCTAGAGTTCTGGTGTTTCTGTTTGCTTCAAGTACCTGATTAGCTTAGGAAAGGAAGAGGTATAATTCTGTTCCTTCTTGGGAATCGAATATTCGACTGAAAGCCATCACTTTTGGGAGTGAAATCAGTGCATCAAATGACTGAATTGTATGTTTCAGAGGTGACCATATTTCCGAATACAATGGGACAGGACTCTAATAAGCAGTAGAAGGTAGAGAAGAGTCAGAGCTGAGATCCAGAACTCTTCTTTGGTATTGAGACCATTTTGGTACAGTCTATACCAGAGAAATCCAAAATGCGTGTTTTAAGCATGAGTCTAAAGCATCCAGGAGTCCTTGGAGTTGGTGCACAGTCATCCCCATCACAAAATGCTCCTGCAGTCATGTGGGTGGGGTTTTTAGGGCAGATCTCCTGAAGGAGAAGATAGGCATGATCCATCATGGCCTCAGATGACAGGAAGCGGGCACTGCCCAGTCTGGGTGCACGGCAGTGTGGTCAGTGTGTGGCTGGTCCTCTCGCCTTCCAACGCTGTCTGTCTCAGTCTCTGTGGTGCAGGGGACACCTCAGCCTCATTCCTGTGTCCTGGGATTTTCTCTGGTGGTGTCTTGTCCATGAATAGTTGCCAACTGTTCATCCTGTGAGAGGGTGTGGAATCAGAAACACCCTCTGTTGCCATCTTGGTGATGTCACTCCTCTATTCTTTTTGACTCTATCACTGAGCACAGTACCCCAAACAACAGCTTTTAGCGCTGTGCCCTCTCAGTTCCTCAAATTCTTTCTTTCCGATTATCTTGTCTTTCACTCGACATTACCAGCCTACTGCCGAAGTCACACTTGACATTGCCTTCATCAATTACTACACCTTCTTCTTGGTCTCAAACTCTCCAAACATAAGCTTATCTTTCCAGTTTAATTTTTGCAGTACCAACCACAAAACTTCAACCCCTTGGAGCATACAGTCTATTGATATCATCTTTACATTGTCATTTATCCACCTCCATTTTTTATTTCAATGCTTAGGCATAAATGTGATGTCTCAACATTACAGTCCTTTCTCTGCATTATACCTCCATCTCCTTGCCTCCATATCTTTTGCAGAAATTCACTTGTGAAACTCAAGCTCTGGTTGAATGCAACCCTCTGCTTTGTCTGCAGCTGCATATGGTACTAAAGAACCAAGTGCTATGCTAACAGGTCTTGGTTTAAATTCATCTCAAGTAGCATCTTAGTGTTCTAGCATTAACTTTTCTAAATGACTGTTTCACTTCCTCTCTCTTTTACTCCCTCCTCACTCCTCTACATTCTGAGCTGATAATCTTTCTGCTGAATTTACTGAGGGAAAAAGACAAACAGGAATGTGGAATACAGAATCTGCACTCTCACCATCACATCTACTCAACTAATTTACATCAACTGGAACACCTATATTCTTCCTATATATCTGGTACTATGGATAAAATTTCTCAATTTCTATATGTGGTCAGCAAATATTTTATAAATACATATATATAATATATTACATATACATATATATGTACCCATTCACATGTATATACATATGCATGTATATACATATGCATGTATATGTAATGTTTAAAATAAACCAACTTCCTTTAAATACCTCATTGCTGCCACTATTAAATTTAACTCCCTCCCTTTACAGCAAATCCTTGAAATAGATGTATGGTATTAAC
The DNA here is from genome assembly GCA_006410675.1 of Oreotragus oreotragus. Lineage (NCBI taxonomy): Eukaryota > Metazoa > Chordata > Mammalia > Artiodactyla > Bovidae > Oreotragus > Oreotragus oreotragus. The sequence continues at coordinate 365,029 of SJYX01017735.1, read as the reverse complement.
TTCTTATCTTCATAGCCTTCATTCTCTAATCATAACAGTGATACTTTTGATCTCTGTCTCTTTACTAATGCAAACTTGTCAAGGTCACAAATGTGCTCCACATTTTTAAAGCCAGAGCTCCATTCTTGGGTTTCATCTTCCTCAAAATATCATGTAATTTGACACAATCCATCCCATTCTTAAAGTAACTTACTCTCCAGACTTCTAGAAAAATCAGTGTTTCTTGGGTTTCACCTTCTGTGCTTCTTGATCTCAATCTTGTTTTCATGTCTTCAGCTATGCATGTGTCTTAACCTAAGACTTAGAAATATTTGACTACAGACTTTGTAGATTTTTAACATGTAAGAATCTTAGGGATTGTAAAATGACTTTGTATTGAGAGGAGCCTAGCAGGCTACAGTTCATGGGGTCACACAAGTCAGACATGACTTAGCTACTGAACAACCACCACCACCACAATATAAATGGAGAGTTCAGTTCAGTCGCTCAGTCGTGTCCGACTCTTTGTGACCCCATGGGCTGCAGCACGCCAGGCCTCCCTGTCCAACTCCTGGAGTTTATTCAAACTCTTGTCCAATGAGTCGGTGATGCCATCCTACCATCTCATCCTCTGTTGTCCCCTTCTCCTCCCACCTTCAATCTTTCCCAGCATCAGAGTCTTTTCAAATGAGTCCATTCTTCGCATCAGGTAGCCAAAGTATTGGAGTTTCAGCTTCAGCATCAGTCCTTCCAATGAATATTCAGGACTAACTTCCTTCAGAATGGACTGGTTGGATCTCCTTGCAGTCCAAGGGACTCTCAAGAGTCTTCTCCAACACCCCAGTTCAAAAGCGTCAATTCTTCGGTGCTCAACTTTCTTAATGGTCCAACTCTCACATCCATACATGACTACTGGAAAAACCACAGCTTTGATTTGTTGGCAAAGTAATGTCTGTACTTTTTAATATGCTGTCTAGGTATGTCCTAACTTTTCTTCCAAGGAGCAAGTATTCTATTCAGAGGTGAAAAATATTTTTTGAAAATTTGGAATCTAAATGTTACTCTAGTGAGGAGATGCTTACCACTGTGCCATTGGTTTTCGTATGTACAGAATCATAATGTTGTTTTAAGAAATGTGCCTTAAATATTGGTTTCCCATCTGTATTCCATCACTGCCCATAAGTCTCCACTGACTTTTGTAGTATTACTAAGGCCATGGTGGTAGTGATGTATTGCAATCAAAGTGTGCTAACTACTATTTAATGGAAGAAATGTTATCTTTATATTTCAATATTGTATAAGTTTTATAAATCATGACTATATTTACATGTACTTATTCCTTGCTGTTATTTAAATAGTTATTTCCTTATCACCACAGTGAAGCTAAGTTTATCATAAACTTATTTTCTACTAGTGAATACACAAAGTACAATATTTTCCTATGTTTTGAACACTTATCCTAATGTGCCATTAATCTTTTTTTCTTATGTTAAACAGTTCAGTTACTGCTATAGATTATTTTAGATAATCATCAAAATTATTCAAACAAAATTAAAGTTTCTTGGTGAAGAGATTTCTGGAACAATACGGTTGTTGGTTTAGTTACAAAATAAACCAAAGTTGTAATATAGGCAATTGGAGAAGTTTGGAACTCAGAAACTTAAATGTAATTCAACAAATAATGAGGTGTCCATTTCTGTTTCAGAAATATTTTTAGAAACACTGCACTTTGGGGATCTCTTCTAGTTCTTTGACACTTTCATAAGAAGTGGTCAATAACCATTTTTATACGTAATGTATGCAGAAGTTCATGCCCTAGTCAGTTTGTATCTTCCCTTAATGGAAGAGTATATATTTTAATTATAGAGTTTTTTATTTAAATCTTATTAAAGAAGGATTTCATTTGTTTGGTCTTATTTTCTATGCCAGGAACATGACCCATATAGTTAGGTGTGTATTGGTGAACTGCTTTCATTCTTAGGAAAGTTTCAGGATAAGTAACTTCCTCTCCATACATTTTTGTCTTTTGGGAAAACTTGTAATCTGGAAAAGTGTTTGTATCATAGAGGAAAATATTACTGCTTTTATCATTATAGTTATCGCTCTAGTCCTTGTAGTCCATTTCAGACACTTAAACATTTTCTTCTAAATTAGCAAAACTGATTATCAGATTATGATACTCTCCCTACCCTCTGTGAAAAATGAAGCATTAGTCTTTCGGTTTAGCAATTAAAATATCACTTGTTTTCTCCTCTTAATTTATAAATCTTACTATATTTTTGTAGTCTTTATAAAACATCTTTTTGAAGGCTTTTTCTTTTCTACTTAAACTTCATTTTGAGATAACATCATTTCTCTTTCTAATTTTTCGTATCTAATTATTTTAAATAAGAGTTTCAACCTGAGTTGTAATCAGTTAACCAAGAGTACTTGCTGGTTTTTAAATGTTCCATTAGTTTCTAAGTTTTTCTTTATTTTGGGTTTTTTGGATACAAGTCATGTGGCTTTTTATAAGGTTGCCATATCCTATGTTTTATGAAGGTCTCACCACACATTTGTATTAATAGAAACAGATTTATCTGACTACTCGTAGATTGTCACCAGCACCTGTGGCCCATAGGGTGGCAGGCACTGTTTTAAGTGGGCTAAATTGCTTGAGTATAAAGAGATGAGGAAGAGTTTTCAAATGATGTTAGGTAAAATTGAGTGGTTTTGTACTGAATTCTCTTGTTCTTAATGCTTATATTACTTTAAGAGTTCTCCAGTTCTAATCACATTTCATATTTGCATTTCCATAACTGATGTTTCTGCAATTTCCTTTTCTTTCAGTTAAAATAATGAGGAATAATTGTATTTTTGTACCCATATTCAACACTAGTTCGGACTTAAACCTGCTGATTCTATACCTGTGATAAGCGATTAAAACTTGGGATATAAATAGCAATTTCATTTCTTCATTAAGTTTCATGATGCTGGAATTCACTCCAATACCCAAGGGCAAATAGGCGCATAGTCCACTGCTCTCGAAAAGCTTCTTTCTGAAAGTAGACATCTGTTGTGTGTTAATTAAGTAACTTACAATAGGGAAGGAAGGATTGTTGACTCCCTGGGTACTTTAATAATGTTTTCAACTGTTGAGATTCTCAAAGAGGAAAGGGGGAAATAATATACCTCAAGATGTTGATCCAACACAAGCACTGTTGTCATGAAAATTAATATTATTTGACAACGTTTTGTCTTCCTTTGTTGTTAGAAAAGATATTATTATTCTCTGTACACATTAGATATTGGTCAGGTGAATGCAACTTGAAGTCAGTTTTAATAAAGATCCATATCAAAACCCTTGTGAAATACTGCTTACAAATTAAATACCCTTAGTGTTTTGTCACACATTTTGATGAGACTATTCCACTCTATGGAAATAGATGCTCTATAGTGTCTGTAATTTGGATAAAATTAACACCAATTAAGTCTCCCTTATCAAGATTCTACACGGTAAACACTTGTAATATTGCTGCCCCAGGTGATCCAGTGGAATCCTGTAGTGTTCTCTCAACTACAAATTTGTCACATAATATCATGGCTTTGATTCTACAGTTGCTATGGTACTCTAAACAAATTCTCAGTATTGGTCCCTCAGGGCATAAATTAAGACTCATCAGCATTGTAGGATGCCAAACACTTAGCTCTCACAGACCATCATGCGGCTTTAATTTATTGAAAAGAAAAATAACTGAGCTAAAATGAACTGTTTAATAGAATGCTTTGTATATAAATAAATAGTCACATAAGATTATGTAGGTCAATACATCTTAAAGCAGTGCCAATAACTATTAGACTTTTAAGGCTTCAGTTCAGTTCGGTCCGTGTTGTCCGACTCTTTGCGACCAAGTCCATCCACAGTTCTTCAATATTTCAAAAGTTCATGATATAGAGGTAAAGCAATGGAATATTCTAGATTCAAGTGATACACTTATTTAAGATAACATTCTTAAGAGATCTGGAATTACTGGATATATTCAATTGACTTCTATTATAGCTACTCTAGAATTAATTTTTGTTTGGCCTAATATATAAATATTATAGCAATGGAAATATACAATATTTACTCTTACTATGTTAACATTTTTGAGATCCAATTCATATACCATAAAATTACACTTTGAAGTGTTCAATTCATGGCTTTTAGTAAATCATAGAGTTATCTAACAATTACTGTAATTCAACTTTCTGTTATCAGTCATTCCCCATCTTCCCTTTATCCCCAGCCCTTGGCAATCACCAGTCTACTCTCTATCTCTGTGGAATTTTAGACATTCCATAGAGTCATAGAATAGATGGCCTTTTGTAATTGACTCCTTTCACTTTGCATAATGTCTTCAAAGTTCATCCATATTGTAGCATGGATCAGTACTTCATTTTTGTATGGCTGTACCACAGCTTTTCCTTTTACAGATGATAAGTATATAGGTTGCTATACTCCTTGGCTACCATGAATAATGCTACTATGAACATTTATTTACAAGCTTTCGTATAAATGTACATTTTTATTTCCTTTGGAATTGCTGTGTCATATAGTAACTGTGTTTACATTTTTAAGGCCCACCAAACTCTTTTCCAAAGTGACTGTACTATTTAACATTCTCACAAGCAATATTTAAGGGTTCCAATTTCTCTACATTCTCACCACCACTTATCAGAATTCATCTTTTATTTTATTTCACCAACAGCATGGAAGTAAAGTGGTATCTTATTGTGGTTTTGATTTGAATTTCCTTAATGACTTTTGATTATTTGTAGATTTTCTTGGGAACAATTTATATTCTGGTTCTTTGCCTATTTTTAAAAAATTGTTTTGTTTGTATATTCTAAATGTAAGCCCCTTCTCAGATACATGATTTGTAAATAATTTCTGATATGTATATCATCTTTTCAACTTCTTGATAGTTTCATTTGAAACTTTTAGAAATAATTTTAATCAAGTTCAGTTTATTTTTTTCTTTTGTTGCTTGTGCTCATGGTGTTTTGTGTAAAAGAAGATTGAATAGTCCAATGCCTTGTAAATTTCCTCACCTGTTTTCCTAGCATTTTATAGTTTTAGATCTTATATTTGGTCTATGACTCATTCTGAGCTCTTGTTGTTTATTGATAGTCATTAAGTCATATCCAACTCTTTTGAAACCCCATGGACTGTAGCCCACCAGGCTCCTCTGTCCATGGATTTTCCAGGCAAGAATAGTGGAGTGGGTTGCCATTTTCTTCTCCAGGGGAATTTTCCTGACCCAGGGATCAACCCTTGTCTCTTGAATCATAGGTGGATTCTTTTACTGCTGAGTCACTAGAGAAGCCTGTTTGAGTTAATTTTTTTTTAACAGGTGAGGTAGGAGTTCAACTTCAAAATTATGCTTGTAACTATTATTTGTCCTGGAACTATTTGTTGAAACGATAATTATTTATCCCATTGAAATATCTTAACACTCATGTCAAAATCCAGTTAACCCTAAATGTACTACTTTTTTTCTGGACTCTTGATATACTTTTATTCCACTGACCTAAATGTCTATCCTTCTGCATTGTCTTGATTACTACGGTTTTAGTAAGTACTGAATTCAGAAAGTGTCAGTTCTCCAAATTTATTCTTCTTTTCTAACTCTATTACTGTTTTTATACTTTTGTTGTTGCTAAGAATGTTGATTTAAGGTTTTTTCACAGATATATCCATATGTGTTTCCCAAAAGAAGGAAATATAGTCACTTGGAAAATTATTCTGGCTTGGTAGGTATTTTGGGATTTTTTTTTTTTTTCTGTTTGTTTTTGTCACTAAGATGACAATAAAGCCTTTGGGGAAGTAACTGATTTAAATTCCTGGGAATGTAATTTTTATCTTTCATTCACTGTAAGGTCCACTTAGAGAAACTGTCTCCAGGTTTCCCAAAATATAGTTTCCTTAAAATGGTAATCTCTTAAATCTGAACCATGTGTCACTTTATCAAATTACTCAGTAGAACTGTTCACTTTGCTCTAAAGAGTTTGTTATTCAGTTGTGATATGTTACTTTTGTGAACCCTATAGCAATTGTACTGTTACCTTATCTCTTTAGCAAATTTATAGTTTACAGACCCCAAAGTTCACCAAAGTATTTCAATGATTACATTAATGCACAGTTTACTTGTTTCACATTTTAAAAACATATGACAATTGTCTAGTAGGCAATAAATCATTTTATCATTTTCATATGAGTGAGTGAGTGAGTGAGTGAAGTCGCTCAGTCGTGTCCGACTCTTTGCGACCCCGTGGACTGTAGCCTACCAGGCTCCTCTGTCTGTGGGATTCTCCAGGCAAGAATACTGGAGTGGGTTGCCATTTCCTTCTCCAGGGGATCTTCCTGACCCAGGGATCGAACCCAGGTCTCCTGCATTGCAGGCAGACACTTTAACCTCTGAGCCACCAGGGAAGCCCATCATTTTCATATAGGTAGCAATATTTCATAACTTGAAATTAATTCTGACATTGGAAAATAAGTAGAATCATGTAACATAAGCTATATACTTAGCAAACTTCTCAAAAGGCAACAACCACTTTCCATCAGAGGTCACCAAGAAGTTTCAGTAAAATGTTCCTATTGATTTTGATCTTTTTTTTTCCAGGTAAACAGCATATTGTGGTATATTCCTTAAGTGGTTCAGAATATTTTAGTTCCAATTAAAAATATCTGGAAGATTACTCTGTACAAATCATTTACAGTCACCAAGTTGTCATATTCACTTACTCCTTATAAAGACTCTTCATTACATGAGTTGAGTTTAGGGAATTTGTTAACAGGTCACCTACCTGAGGGCTTCCCTGATGGCTCAGTGGTAAAAGAATCTGGTTGCCATTGCTGGAGACGCACGTTCAGTCCGTCATCCAGGAGGATCCCCTGGAGAAGGAAATGGCAACCCACTCCAATATTCTTGCCTGGAAAACTCCATGGAGGGAGGAGGTTGGAGAGGAGGTTGGTGGGCTATAGTCCTACCAACAAAAAGTCAGACCCGACTTAGCTACTGAACAGCAACAACACTTACCTGAATTTGTGCGATCCTTCATTACCTTAATCAAATCCTGAACTGGAGAGATTATGAAGACAGCCCACTATGGGTGGCCTGGAGAAGACTGGCCAGAAGACCCAATACTAAACATGTCACTTCAGTGACAGGAATGGGTCTTGCTCCGTTACTGATGGAAAGATGAATCAAAACTGATTATTAATCATTTCCAGTTAGATTTAGGTAAGGATTTATAGTAAGAAAGAAAAGTGGGTCTGTGAGCTGTTGTCTGCAGCATCTAACAGGCTTTCCTTTTCTAGTCTTTATTTCATTTTCCTCTTTTGAAGGATGGAGATAAATAGTTTATATAAATTGCAAGTCCTTTTCAGTTGAAGTCAGTGTCTCCATATTACCAGTCTTAGACTATAGCCAGACTTTATTATATTGCCATTTTGATCAAGCTTATATACATGGCTTAAGCATATTTTTCTTGAATCATAAATTTTTGGGACTCTACCCAGATTTCAGCCAGACTGGTTGGGGCCTTACCAGAGAAGCAACTGGAACAATGCAGTTATTATGTACTCAGCAATAAATATTGAACTGAATTTATCTGGCATATGGAAGTTTCAGGACACCATGGCTGTAGAATTTGCAAATTATGGTCTTTCTTGGCAAAGACATTTAACAAAAGTAGAAGGGTATCTGTTGATTTAGCCTACCCAGCATCCATTTATTCTTCTTTTTATACATGCAAACACTATTCTAAGCACTTGAAATCTATACATGAATAAAATGAATATCCGTTTTGCAAGGAATTTTCATTCCAGTGGACAGAGACCAAGACAATTCATATATAAATCATATGACTCCTGGGGAAAAAAAGCAGTGCAGGCTGCACTATTAAATATGATGTCTGGCCTCAGATTTAAATAAATACATGGAAGATGTTAATGAAAGTTAATCATCCAGACAACTGTTGAACAGAGGTTCCAGGAAGAAGGAAAAGTGAGTACAAAGTTCCTGATGGGAATGATCAAATAGAGAAAAAAACAGGATAATATATGAGAGAGCACCCTGTATTGATGAAAGTATGTGTGTCCTTGAGTAGGTGAAAGAGGATGGGATCTGGTGCAAAAGTGGGGACAGGGAAAGAGAGAGAGAGAGTGAGAGTGTGTGTGTGTGTGTGTGTCAGTTTCAAGAAGCTCATAGTCTCTGAGAGATTTCATCAACAGTTCATTCTTTACTTAATATCAGAATTTATAACTGTGAATGAGGAAAATAACTTCTGTCACTTTTATTTGGTAGAGATTTTATTTTTTAATTAGATTGTTTTTGCTTTTAAAAAATCTTATGTTGGAGCATATTTGACTTAAATGTTGGTATACTGCAAAGTGACTCAGTTACACATATACATATATCTAATCTTTTTCAGATTCTTTTCCCATATAGGTTCTACAGAGTAGAGTTCCCTCTGCTATACAGTAGGTCCTTGTTGATTATCTATTTTCTATATAATAATATAAGTATATTAATTACAACCTAATTTATCCCTGTACCCTTTGGTAACCTTAAGTGTGTTTTCTAGGACTGTCTTTTTTATCTTGTAAATAAGTTCCCTTGTAGTAGAATCATCTGTATGTGGCATCATTTTTCAGATTCCACATTCAAGTGATATCATAGGATAGTTCTTTCTCTTACTTCACTTAATATGATCATCTCTGGACCGATCCATATTGCTGCAAATGGCATTATTTCACTCCTTTTTATGCCTCAGTAATACTCCGTTGTATATATGTACCACATCTGTATCCATTCGTCTATCTACAGACGTTTAGGTTACTTCCATGTCTTGATTATTGTAATTAATGCTGCAGTGAACATTGGAGTGCATGTTTCCTTTCAAAGTGTGGTTTTCTCTGGATATACGCCTGAGAGCAGGATTGTTGGATCAGATCGTAGCTCTATTTTTAGTTTCTTAAGGAACCTCCATTCTGATCACCATAGTGACTGCACCAGTTTACATTTCCATCAACAGTACAAGGGGCTTCCCTTTGCTCTACACCCTCTCCAGCACTTAGTGTTGGTAGAATTTTTGATGATGGCCATTTTGAATAGTATGAGGTGATGCCTCATTGTAGTTTTGATTTGCATTCTCTAATAATTCGAGATCTTGAGCATCTTTTCATGTACTTACCTTTTGGCCATCTGTATGTCTTCTTTAGAGGAATGTCTGTTTAGATCTTCTGTCCATTTATTTATTTGCTCAGGAGGTACATAAGCTGTTTTTATATTTTGGAGATTAATCTCTTGTCCATCTTATCTTTTGCAAATATTTTCTCCCACTTTGTGGGCTGTGTTTTTATTACTTATTTTTTCCTTTGCTATGTAAAAACTTGTAAGTTTAACTAGATCCCATTTGTTTATTTTTGCTTGTATTATTTTTAGTGGTGGATCAAAAAAGATCTTGCTGTGATTTATGTCAAAAAGTGTTCTGCCTGTGTTTTCTTTTAAGGGTTCTATAGTATCTGGTCTTATATTTAGGGCTTTAATCCATTTTGAGTCCAGGTGACACTAGTAGTAAAGAACCCATCTGCCAGTGCAGGAGACTGAGACCTGGGTTCAATCTGAGTCAGGAAGATCCCCTGGAGGAGGGCGTGGCAACCTACTCCAGTGTTCTTGCCGGGAGAATCCCATGGACAGAGGAGCCTGATGGGCTATGATCCATAGGGTGGCAAAGAGTCAGACACAACTGAAGCAACTTTCCATGCATTCGCGGTGTTAGAGAATGTTCTAATTTCATTCTTTTACATACACCTGTCCAGTTTTCCCAAAACCACTTATTGAAGACGTTCTTTTCTCCATTGTATATTCTTGCCTCCTTTGTTGTAGATTAATTGATCATACATGTGTGATTAGACATAAGAGACGTGGGTTTGATCCCTGGGGTCAGGAGGATCCCCTGGAAGAGGGAATGGCAACCCATTCCAGTATTCTTGCCCAGAATATCCCCATGGACAAAGAAACCTGGTGGGTTACAGTCCATAGGGTCGCAAAGAGTCAGACATGACTGAAGCAGCACAGCACATGTGATTAGAATCGGATGCTAGCCAAGTCTTTGAGGTAAGGACTGAATTCCACATTGGACATTTTCCACTGTATTTTCAACATCCTTAAAGTTAAATGTTATTTTTTATTGTAAATTTTATAAAAATTTAACAGATTTAGAAGAACATTTCCACCAGTATTTTGTATCATTTTTTCTTTATATGTTATTTCATATGAGAAATGTAATGCATTACTCATAATATTGTGAGCTTTTTTCCCCAAAGTTAAATATCATGAAATAGCATTATGATGCCTAGCTAAACATTTTAATGTCAGCAGAATGTTCTAGCAGAATGATGAACTATAATTAAACATGAAACTTTCAGTAACCATTCAGGTCAATTTGACTTTTCATGAACATAATGAAAAATATTTGAGCAAAAAGAGCTTTTGTGTGTCTCATATTATTTTGCAGACATTTCAATACATGATAACTTCTTAAAAACATGAATGTCAGGACTTCTGGCATACATTTCCAAAATGCATTACAAATTTATTCCGATTATCTCAGTTTCAAATATAATAAATAACTTAAGCTCTTTATTCTTCAGTTCAGTCACTCAGTTGTGTCTGACTGTTTGTGACCCCATGAACTGCAGCACGCCAGGCTTCCCTGTCCATCACCGACTCCTGGAGTTTACCCAAACTCATGTCCATTGAGTCGGTGATGCCATCCAACCATCTCATCCTCTGTTGTCTCCTTCTCCTCTTGCCTTCAATCTTTCCCAGCATCAGGGTCTTTTCAAGAGTCAGCTCTTTGCATCAGGTGGCCAAAGTATTGAAGTTTCAGGTTCAACACTTTATTCTTAGCTGTACCAAAATATTCCTTAAATATATATTAATACCTATCTGTAATTAAGTTTTCCAGTTAGTTCCCATATATTCCAACACTGGCATTCCTAAAGTCCAAAAGGGTAGAATAAAAGATGAAAATTTATAAACTGAAAAAATACAAAAAGGTAATATTTCTCATTGATTCATTAAGTCATCTGGGAATTGTCCCATGTAATGCCAAATAGATGGGTTTTTTTCCCAAGTGGATATTTGGAAGGGTATGAAAATGTGAAATAATCTAATAGTCCAGAATAATAATTGTCAATCATTATTAGCCTATTACTTTATTCTTATAATTTTTATCCTGATAGAAAATATTTAATGAGTCATGAATGTTGAACATTGATTCCTCCCTAAATAATGAAATTGGTTGTAAGACTGTATCTGAAGAGCAAAATTAGTCTATATGCTAAGTAGTATGGGCCTACTAGAATTTTCATTGGAAGGACTGATGCTGAAGCTGGAACTCCAATACTCTGGCACCTGATGCTAAGAACTGACTCACTGGAAAAGACCCTGATGCTGGGAAAGATTAAGGGCAGGAGGAGAAGGGGACGACAGAGGATGAGATGGTTGGAAGGCATCACTGACTCAATGAACATGAGTTTGAGCAAGTGCCAGGAGCTGGTGATGGACAGGGAGGCCTGGCGCGCTGCAGTCCATGGGGTCACAGTCGGACATGACTGAACAATTGAACTGAACTAACATTTNAAAAGACCCTGATGCTGGGAAAGATTAAGGGCAGGAGGAGAAGGGGACGACAGAGGATGAGATGGTTGGAAGGCATCACTGACTCAATGAACATGAGTTTGAGCAAGTGCCAGGAGCTGGTGATGGACAGGGAGGCCTGGCGCGCTGCAGTCCATGGGGTCACAGTCGGACATGACTGAACAATTGAACTGAACTAACATTTGTAAGAACTTTTAAGTAATACATAGATATTTGTACTCTAATAAATACTTCTGTAACATTTCTCTAACAAAATAGACAACACTATTGATTTGAATAACTTCAAGTAAAATACAATGATTAAATCCAACATAAGCTTAATATATTAAATATATGTTACAGTAACTGCAGAAAAATGAGAACTAGAGAAATGTAGAAGATTTGTAAAAAAAAAATTTCTGGTTCAACATTTATATAAAGTAGAAACAAGAAAAAGTGAAGTCCACAAACACCTGCACAGGTTAGATAAGAGAGAACTTTTATGGTAAGAAAATAAACTTAAAAATTGTGGATGTCAAAAGAGTGTGGGTATTACTAAAATTGTCTCAATGATTGACGTTCAGAAATAAAAAAATTATTTCAGAGTTAATTTTGATATACCTTAACAATGTTTACTTCATGGGCACAAACAATTGATAGGAAAGTGTTTATAGAATGGTATTACTCCATGAAGTTATGAAAAGAAATAGGTTTTTACTCCTGGAAGATAATAATAACAACTCAATTCTATTGAATTCTACTGTTTAAAATGTTTTAACTTGAATAACACTGGCCAAAGAATCAGGAAATTGGGATCAGTTTTCATATTTAGCAGTATTTTGACTCTGTACATAATAAAGATTTCATATTTAATAAAATTGTAAGAATAATCAAAATTATCATACTGATCTTATTTTACTATAGTGCCATAACTCAGCAGTCTTCTTGGAGAGGTAAGATTTTTATCTTAAAGTTGTTTGTATATCCATGAAAATGTCCAGATGATTTTGAAATATTCAACTGGATGAATATGGTTGCTGGATCTTGTGAAGAAAAGACGACAGTAAAACTATACAAAACCTACCCCATGGAAACTCCACTCAGGCTAACAACTTGACAACTTAATTAACTATTAAAATATGCTTATTTAGATTAAAAAATTGTATCAATAATACAATACCTCTTACCATATAGAAAAGTTAATCCCATCTTGATCTAGGACTTAATGACAAAGCCTTAACAAATTTTAGTTGACAATATAGATTAATATTTTTCTAAGCTTTGAATAAGGAAGTATTTTTAGCATCATTAAGTATATCCCAACTGTAAAAGAAAATAGATAAATGTTTAGGAAAATAACATTTATTCAACCAAAGATCTCTTAAATGGAAAAAAATAAGTTATAAACTTGATAATACTTGAAGATACTTGGAACACTTACAACTGACAAAGGGTTAGTATCGAGATTACAACATAAACATGTACAGGTTAAAAAAAGAAAAGAGCTCCAAATAGAGTCATGAGCAGAAGACTTGAATAGGAATGACAGAAAAACACTGAACCAATAAAAATATAAAGAGGTATTGTCCATAATTTATTTAGCAAGGATTGGCAAAATTTTAATATCTCACATTGAGCACATCTTTGCCAGTACTTTACAATCAGGAGACCATCTAATTGCCTTTAGGAGGTAAGTTAATAAACTGTTTTGGGAGACATTTTAGCTTTAACTTTTATAAAATTCAACATTAAAAAACATAACCTGACAATTCTCCTCCATATGTCTTCAAAGACTACACTGCACGTACACATCAGGAGTTACACACACAAAAGTCCACAGCAGCTCAAGGCTGCAAACAGTCTATTACTCATGACAAGAGGGTGGTTACTGTCTTAGCATTATTGTGCAGTACAATCATGTAAAACAGAACAACAGGGCTACAGTGAGACACTCATGTAGATGAGTCTTAGCAGTTGAAGTATCAGATGATTACATACAGCATAATGCCCATTTTTTTTATGTGTTAAGTTAAAAACAACTAAAAGAATACATTTTAAAGGATATTTCTGTTTGTACCATTTTGTTCCTTATATATATGAACTTACCAGGTGGTGCAGTGTTAAAGAATCCACCTGCCAGTGTAGGAGATGCAAGAGACACAAATTCGATTCCTGGGTCAGAAAGATCCCCTGGACAAGGGACTGACTCCCCACTCCAGTATTCTTGCCTGGGAAATTCCATGGACAGAGGAGTCTGGCGGTCTGCAGTCCATGAGGTCAGGAAGAACCAGACACAACTTAGCACACACACACACATATATACTATACTAAAATGTATGTATAAATACACACANTCCAGTATTCTTGCCTGGGAAATTCCATGGACAGAGGAGTCTGGCGGTCTGCAGTCCATGAGGTCAGGAAGAACCAGACACAACTTAGCACACACACACACATATATACTATACTAAAATGTATGTATAAATACACACATGAAAACAGAACCATTTGCAAAGTCAGGTAATAATAAGGTAGGGGAGCCCATGTTAGAAACAAGGGAAGAGTTCCAAGAGAGAAAAGATTCTGTCAAATATTCTAGAGTCCATGTGGATGTTTATTATTAAATATGTGAACTCATTTTATAATTAAAAATAATAATACTATGTATTCCTGCATATATACAAAATAATTTCATGCCTAAGAATGTGTTACACAAAAAACAGAGCTTGTTTTTAGAAATTTTCTTACTTCAGTCATCATACCTGAAGCATTTTTCTATTTTGCTTTCAGCTTGATGATTTCCTGAATCAGATCCATAAGCTCCAGAGATATTTGAATGAACAGAAAGAAACAAATGGAAACTTGGAAGTTAAACTCAGGCAGCTACAAGATCGGTAATTATTTCATAAAACATGTTGAATTCAAGATTGGGACCTTAGATAAAGAAATCTTGATGTTTTCCCCCTCGTATTTCCTTAACAACCTGAATATCCAATGACAGATGAATGGATAAAGAAGATTTGGTACATATATACAATGGAATATTACTCAGCCACTAAAAGGAATGAAACGGGTTCATTAGTAGAGATGTGGATGGACCCAGAGTCCATACATCCATATAGAATGAAGTTAAGTCAGAAAGAGAAAAACAAATGTCATACATGAATGCATATATGTGGAATCTAGAGAAATGGTGCAGATGAACCTATTTCCAAGGCAGAAATGGAGACCCAGGCATAGTGAATGGACATGTGGATGCGAGGCAGGGTGGGACAAACTGGGAGATTGGGATTGACATATACACACTACCCTGTGTAAAATAGATAGCTAGTGGGAACCTTCTATAAACACAGGGAGCTCGCTTGGTGCTCTGTGATGACCTAGAGGGGTGGGATGGGGTGGGGAGGGAAGGAGACCCAAGAGGGAGGAGACATTTGTATACTTCATTATACATATATACAATGGAATATTACTCAGCCACTAAAAGGAATGAAACGGGTTCATTAGTAGAGATGTGGATGGACCCAGAGTCCATACATCCATATAGAATGAAGTTAAGTCAGAAAGAGAAAAACAAATGTCATACATGAATGCATATATGTGGAATCTAGAGAAATGGTGCAGATGAACCTATTTCCAAGGCAGAAATGGAGACCCAGGCATAGTGAATGGACATGTGGATGCGAGGCAGGGTGGGACAAACTGGGAGATTGGGATTGACATATACACACTACCCTGTGTAAAATAGATAGCTAGTGGGAACCTTCTATAAACACAGGGAGCTCGCTTGGTGCTCTGTGATGACCTAGAGGGGTGGGATGGGGTGGGGAGGGAAGGAGACCCAAGAGGGAGGAGACATTTGTATACTTCATTATAGAGCAGGCACTAACATTGTAAAGCAATTATATTCCAATAAAAAAGTAATATAGATATTAGAAACATTAAAGAAATATATAGGCTGCTTAGCTCTTATTAATATTTGTCCTAATAAATGTTACATTATGATAAAGACAGTTTAAATATCACACAAAATCAACTTTAATTCTAAAGGAATAAAATTTCTGAACGACAAAAGGAGCTTTCAGAATACATTTTACATAAATAGAAGGAGTTATGATACTTGTAAGAAAATATAAGTTGTAAGCCATTCGGTTTGCTAGACAGTTGATAAGAGAATCACTGTACTTAAGCAGTGGTTTAAGTAAGTGATAGACAAAAACACATATGCATAATCTATATGGTAGGAGTGGTATGTTCTGTGAAAAATGTTTTCACCCCAGAGAGATATCAATCAGTTTGGTATAGTTCTTCATAAAAGGTAAAAGTGGACAGAGGTGTCAAATACAATGGATTTGCACTCCAACTGATACAAATAATCTCAGAAAAGTAATGAATCACCTGGGACTGATGTTAAGGAAAAGCAAAGTTCCTCAAACTGAGAGGGCTTTTGACTTTCATCTGAATAAATAGTTTGCAGTAACATCGTGGGAAATTCCCCCAGTATTGGAAAGTAGTATCGAGGTATAAATCAGATGGAAACAAAGCTGTGATTTCCTTTCAGTTGCATGGACAAAAGCAAAGTGGAAAATTGCACATAGATGAGTATTTGAGACTTTTATAAAGTATAGTTTACTGCTTCATTCATATTTATGTTTAGTTTTTAGATAAAGAAATTTACTTAAATGATATTATGTAATCCTACCTAGAAGAGGTGGCAAGAATACACAGAAGAATTGTACAGAAAAGATCTTCACGACCCAGATAATCATGAGGAAGTCTGAGTGAACTCCAGGAGATGGTGATGGATAGGGAGGCCTGGCGTGCTGGGATTCATGGGGTCGCAGAGTCGGACACGACTGAGTGACTGAACTGAATCCTACCTAGCTATTTCCAAAGAAGCAGACCTGGTCTTCCTCCTTTCCCATTAAGGGGAATGAACATTTACTAATCGATTTGTAAATAAAGCTCTCTCTTGTCTGATCATCTAGTTTGTCTCTTTGTAAAAGACTGTATCGTTACCTCTAGGCCTAGGGACAAAGAGGCCAGTCAGTGGCCTTCCACGGACCACAGCATGTTTACTGGCCAGGGGTGGGGTCCCAGGATGGGCCCTATAACCCATAAAGTTCTATTAAGCCTTAAGTCTTGCTTAGTTCTTAACAAAAATTGTTCAACCAATTTGATTTTATTTTTACCTGGAGACGATTTCTTACTTTGAGACTGCCCTCTCTGTGTCCTCTGAAATCTGCCTTAAAATTTTATTTTTCTCACTTATTTTTCTCTAACACTCATCCTGCAGACTTTGACATTCTGCCTGGGAATCTTGCTGATTAGACCCATAGGTTGATCGCATATTTTAGTTCCCTTGCGCTCACGGATCACACTGTTCCTCATCATTGCAACAATGCATAAATGTCTCCCTGTCGCCAGTGACAATGGCTTCACTGCTTTTACACCAGTGCTAACAGCCTCTTTACCATCTTTCCAGTGTCTACTTGTTGATGTCCCTAAATCAGTGCCACCTATTTGGTTGTGGCAGCATCTCACTTCCAGATACCAGTGTCTGTTTGAGACCTCTAGTGCTGCAACATGAATTAACCCCAATATTTAATTGCCTAAAACATTTACCACAGTTCTTTGGGTTTGCTCCTTCATGTAGATGAGGTGGGGTTTACTCTGGCAGCTGCATTCCCCAGAGTTCTCTGGGGCTAGAATGTCCAAAATAACCTCACTCCTATACCTGATACTTCAGCAGGGCTGAGAAATGGCCTTTGTTGGGTCTCTCCCTTGTCCTGAGGAATCGTCCTGAGGAGTTTCACAGTGCCCCTTCCTCCAGATTCCATTGCCAGAGGTATCATGACATTTTATCCCCAAATACTTTATAAATCCCTTTAAAAAATAATCTTCCTGAAAAATCACTATATGCATTATCAGACCTACAAAAACTCACAGTTCAAATCCCCAGCTGATTAGGTTTTGCCCCTACCCACATTCCTCTGGCTAAATCAGATATGTTTTGCTATATTATTATTTCTGTGACCTTGAGCATGTTACTTATTGTAGAACTCTAGAACACCCCCTTAAGGACTGAATAAAATAATGTTTAAGAAACATCTGACAGAGTACATGACGTTAATAAATATGCAACAAATATTAGTTTATTCATCTCACCCTACTTTTTAAGAGGCAATTTCCTCCAGAGAAAATACATTTAGAAAGCAGATTTTTATGGAAAGAAAATACACGGGAAAGAAATCTTGGAAATGCCTCCCAGAAAAAATGTTAAATACTAATACTACTTGCCTGGACTTCAACTATATAAATCTTAGCTTCCTATTAGGTATGTTTTCTAACTGATTTTGAAATGTCTCTGTAAGATTATTCACATTTTCACTAGTCAGCATTTATAGTAATAATGATCATGACATTATATACCTGAAACTCCATATATTAGACTAGAAAAATGTCAGGAACAATATTATGATATAAAAAGATAGGCATTAACCAGTAAAATAAATGTCAAATTTTGTTTAAATATTGTTAACTCTCATTGTAGGGAAATGTTTAGAATTGTAAGTATCAGAAAACTCTCAGAATAAAAGAAAATTGAAACCTAAATATTTTAATTAGAACATTCATAATAACATTAATGAAGAAACCTCAGTACTATTTTTTAAAAATAACCCTTTGCATTAAATATAAATATTTAAAAACAGAACTATAGTAACTTAAGCATAGTTTATATTGAACAACCTAAAAAAAATGATATCACAATGGGGAATGTTTATTATTATATTGCCAAACCATTGATTCATGTCAAATATGAAATGATATATACAGAATATGTGATTTCTATCTTATGACAGTGCTCTTGGAGAGGTTTATAGAAATACAGGAAATGGGTTGTTAGTTTACTTTAAATCAAACTTGAAAATATGATATTGTCTTCAGATCCCAAGAGGAGCTTAGAGGTTAGACTTTAAAGATTGGTGTCCAACTAACATACACATTGTATACATTTCTGTCTAAAATGCAAAGAACTTCTGTGTGCCCCCTGGCCTGGCCCCCGGTTACTTCTAAGACAGAACTGTGGCTGGTGTGGGAAGGAAATGATCTCTAAACCTTCTCACCTTGGGAAGTGAAGTGAAATGAAAGTCGCTCAGTCATGTCCAACTCTTTGCAACCCCATGGACTATAGCCATGGAATTCTCCAAGCCAGAATACTTGGTACCACTCTCTTCACTGTGGCTGAACTTCGGGTATGACACAGTGAAAAGCATNCTAAACCTTCTCACCTTGGGAAGTGAAGTGAAATGAAAGTCGCTCAGTCATGTCCAACTCTTTGCAACCCCATGGACTATAGCCATGGAATTCTCCAAGCCAGAATACTTGGTACCACTCTCTTCACTGTGGCTGAACTTCGGGTATGACACAGTGAAAAGCATGAGAATGATACTGTTTCTAATCTGAATATATTTTCATCTTGTTGGCATGACCCATATCTAAAGACATACACAGACTATTTTTCTCTGCCTTATAAATTGTTGTGAATATAGTAATATTTTCTAATGTTACCTTCAACTATCTAGTTTCTATATCTTCAAATAAAGGCTAAATTTTATATTCATTTTGAAACATAACCAGTGAAGGAACATTTGAAAATTTCTACTCTCATGGAGGAAGATTCTGCTGGTTAGAAAATAATTTTTAGAGATGTGTTCATGCATCTATTATATGCAATATATCCACCAAAGAAACAAAAACACTACAAAGATTTATTCAGAAGCAAACTGACAGACCAATATAATTATTTTCTACAAGCAGCTTGGCAAGTTTAGGAAAACAATTTCTACACTGAATGTAATATTGTTCTTATTTGAACATATCTCACCTTTGAATGTATTCTGTTGGTGGAAAAAACTCAGTCCAGCTTGAACCATAATTATTTGAGTGAGGTATCAATCTTTGGCAAATGTAATGTGAAAGAGACTGTCTTATTCAGCAGCTACAGTGATGCCTCAGATAAACAAAAGTAGCAAATATATAATTCTACATTATTATGTTAGAAGTAGAAATAAAAATGGTTCTAAAGAGAATGTAATCAGGCAAAATTTAAAGAATAAATCATATAGTAAAATATTCTGATATAAGAAAGGGATGCTAAAACACAAATATTAACATTTGATTTCATTTTTCACCCTATAGGCACTATCTTACCTGCTTTATGAGACAGAAATTAGAATCTCTACTTTATATGTGAGAAACAGTGGCTTTAATGAATACATGACTAACTTAAGTGTCATATGCAAGTCTGTGGATTGGAAAAGACCTTTCACTTTAGACCTGTCAGAATTACAGAACTGATGGTTGGAAACTGTCAGACACGCATAAGGCATTTAAACAATTCATTTCATCCTTTAAAGTTTCTGTTTTCTCACCTGTAAAATGGAGTTAACAATGCCTGTTAAACCTAACCTACCACTTAAAAGAATTAGAAAGAGGACAAACAAAACCTAAAGTCAGANCTGATGGTTGGAAACTGTCAGACACGCATAAGGCATTTAAACAATTCATTTCATCCTTTAAAGTTTCTGTTTTCTCACCTGTAAAATGGAGTTAACAATGCCTGTTAAACCTAACCTACCACTTAAAAGAATTAGAAAGAGGACAAACAAAACCTAAAGTCAGAAAAAGGAAGAAATAATAAAGATCAGAGAGGGAATAAAATATATATTAAAAGAACAAGAGAAAATCAATCAAAGAGCTGGTTCTTCTAAATGATAAACAAGATGTACAAACCTCTCACCCGACTAACCAAGAAGGAAAAAGATTACCCAAATAAAATAAGAAATGAAAAAGGAGACAGAGCAATGATACTGCAGAAATACAAAAAACTACAAGGGAATACTATGAACAATTATTAAAAAGTTCAGTGACCTAGAAGAAATGGACAAGTATCTAGAAACATACAGTCCATCAAAATGAATCAATAATAGATAATTTGAATAGACTAATCACTAAAAATGAAATAGAACCTGTAATCTAAAAACGCCCTACAAACAGAAGTCCAGGACCAGATGGCTTCATAGGTGAACTCTACCAAACATGCAAAGAACTTATCCTTCCCAAACTTATCCAAAAAACTGAAGAGGAGGGAACACTCCCAAAGACATTCTATGAAACCACCATGACTCTAATATCAAAACCAGATGAAGACATCACCAAAGAAGAAAATTACAGGCCAATATCTTTGAGTATAAATGCAAAAATTCTCAACAAAATATTGGCAAGCCAAATCAATAACATATATAAAGGATCATACACCTTGAACAAGTGGTACTCATCTCACTAGGATTGTTCAACATACACAGAATAATCAATGTGATGCACCATATAAATAAAAGGCTAAAACCATGTGATCATCTCAATGCAGAAAAAGCATTTGACAAGATTCAACATCCATTTATGTTAAAAACCCTTACCAAAGTAGGTACAGTATCTTAAGATAAGAAAAGCTATTTATGAAAGACCCACAGCAATATAATACTCAGTTGTGAAAAGTTGAAAGCCTTCCCCCTAAAGTCTGGAACAAGACAAGGATGCCCCCTCACCTCTTCTATTCAACACAGTACTGGAAGTCCTAGTTACAGCAGTCAGACAAAGACAAGGTTTCCAAATTGGAAGGGAAGTGGTAAAATTGTCATTATATGTAGATGACATGATACTGTGTACAGCAAACCCTAAACAGGCCATACAGAAACTACTAAAACTGGTAAATTCAGCAATGCAGCAGGATAAAGATTAACATATAGAAGTTAAAATATTAGAAAGGGAACATTAAAAAAATACTTTTAAAAACTGCACCCCCAAAATAAAATGCTTAAGAATAAACCTGACCAATGAGGTGAAAGACTTATATAAAACATTATAAAGAAAACTGAAGATAATCCAAAGAAATAGAAAGGTATCTCCAAGCACTTATTTGAAATAATTAATATTGTTAAAATGGCTATAGTGCCCAAAGCAATCTGCAGATTTAATGTGATCCCTATCAAATTACCCATGATATTTTCACAGGACTAGAACAAATAATCCTTAAATTCCTGTGGAAAAGACCCAGAGTTACCAAAGCAACCCTGAAGAAAAAGAACAAGGCAAGAGACATAACCCTTCCAGACGTCAGACTACATTATAAAATTACAGTAATCGAAACAGCATGATATTGGCACAAAGACAGACATATGGATCAATGGAACAGAATAGAGAGCTCAGAAATAAACCCACATAGCTATGGTCAAAATCTTTACCAAAGGAGGCAAACATATACAAAAAGGAAAGTCTCTTCAGCAAGTGGCACCGGAAAAGTTGGACAGCCACATGCAAATCAAAGTTACAACACATCCTCTTACCATATACACACACACAAAAATCAAAATGGCTTAAAGACTTAAACCTAAGACATGACACCATAAAACTCCTAGAAGAGAACAGAAACAAAACATTCTCTGATGTAAATCATACATATCTTTTCTTAGATCAGTATCCCAAGGCAATAGAAATTTAAAAATGAGATCTAATCAAATTCACAAGCTTTTGCACTCTAGAGGAAACCATAAACAAAATGAAAAGACAATTTACAGAATGGGAGAAAATATTTACATATGATGCAACCAACAAAGGCTTGATTTCCAAAATAGACAAATAGCTCAGACAATTGAATGACCAAAAAAAAAAAAAACCTGTCTAAAAATGTACAGGAGACCTAAACAGACATTTCTCCAAAGAAGTCATACAGATAGCCAAGAGACAAAGATGATCAATGTAGCTAATTGTTCAGTTCAGTCATTCAGTCATGTCCGACTCTTTGAGACCCCATGAATCACAGCACACCAGGCCTCCCTGTCCATCACCAACTCCCGGAGTTCACTCAAACTCAAGTCCATCGAGTCGGTGATGCCATCCAGCCATCTCATCCTCTGTCATCCCCTTCTCCTCCTGCCCCCAATCCCTCCCAGCATCAGAATCTTTTCCAATGAGTCAACTCTTCACATGAGGTGGCCAAAGTACTGGAGTTTCAGCTTTAGCATCATTCCTTCCAAATTGTTAGAGAAATGCAAATCAAAATGACAGTGAGATATCACCTCACATCAGTCGTATTGGCTGTCATTAAAACATCTACAAATAACAAATGCTAGAGAGGATATGAGCAAAAGGGAACCCACAGCCACCGTGGAAAACAGTATAAAGGTTCTTCAGAAATCTCAGAATTACCTTATGATCTAACAAACCCACTCCTGGGTATATATCCATCCAGACAAAACTATAATTCAAAAAGATAGCTTGCACCTCTATGTTCATAGTCATACTATTCACAATAGACAAGACATGGAAACAAACTAAATGTCCATCAACATATGAATAAAGAAGATGTGCTACAAATATACAATATTCTCAGTCGAAAAATAATGAAATAATGTCATTTGCAGCAACATGAATGCAAATAGAGATCATCACACCAAGTGAAGTCAGAAAAAGATGAATACCATATGATATTACATATGTGAAATCTAAAGTATGACACAAATGACTCTGTCTGTGAAACAGCATCACAAATGCAGAGAAAGACTGGTGGTTGCCAAGAGAGAGGATTGGGGAGGAATGGAGTGGGAGGTTGGTGTTATCAGGTATAAGCTTTTATATATAGAATGGATAAACAATAAGGTCCTACTGTACACCAGAGAGAACTATATTCAATAATTCTATAATAAACCATATGCTAGCAAAGTAATGCTCAAAATGCTTCAAGCTAGGCTTCAGAAGTAAGCAAGCAGAGAAATTACAGATATGGAAACTGGATTTAGAAAAGGCAAAGGAACCAGAGATCAAACTGCCAACGTTTGTTGGATCATAGAAAAAGCGAAGGAATTCCAGAAAACATCTACTTCATTGATTACACTAAAGCCTGTCATTGTGAGGATCCCAGCAAACTGTGGAAAATTCTTGAGATGAGAATACCAGACCACGTGACTTGTCTCCTGAGAAATCTTTATGCAGGATGAGAAGCAATTGTTAGACCCAGACATGAAACAACAGACTGGTTCGAAATTGGGAAAGGAGTATGTCAGGGCTGTATATTGTCACTGCTTATTTAACTTCTATGCAGAGTACATCATGCGAAATGCAGGGCTGGATGAAGCACAAACTGAAATTAAGATTTCCGGGAGAAATATCAACAACCTCAGCCATGCAGATTATACCACTCAAATGGCAGAAAGAGAAGAGGAACTAAAGAGCCTCTTGATGAGAGTGAAAAAGCTGGCTTACAATTCAACATTCAAAAACTTAAGATCATGTCATCTGGTCCCATCACTTCATGGCAAATAGATGAGAAAACATGGAAACAGTGACAGATTTTTTTTTCCCCCTTGGGCTCTACAATCACTGTGGATGAAGGCTGCAGCCATGAAATTAAAAGATACTTGCTCCTTGGAAGACAAACTATGACAAACTTAGCATATTAGAAAGCAGAGACATCACTTTGCCGAGAAAGGTCCATATAGTCAAAGCTATGGTTTTTCCGATAGTCATGTATGGATGTGAGAGTTGGACTATAAAGAAGGCTGAGCACTGAAGAATTGATGCTTTTGAACTGTGGTGTTGGAGAAGACTTTCGAGAGTCCCTTGGACTGCAAACCAGAAAATCCTAAAGGAAATCAACCCTGAATATTCAAGGACTGATGCTGAAGCTGAAGCTTCAATACTTTGGCCACCTTGATGTGAAGAGCTGACTCATTGGAAAAGACCTTGATGTTGGGAAAGATTGAGGGCAGGAGGGGAAGTGGGAAACAAGGGATAAGATGGTTGCATGTATCACAGACTCAATGGACATGAGTGTGAGCAAACTCTGGGAGATAGTGGAGGACAGGGGAGCCAGGGGTGATGCAGTCCATGGGGTCACAAAGAGTTGGACATGACTTAGCGACGAAAAAACGAACCATAATGGAAAAGAATATATAAAAATGTGTATGCATAACTGAACCACCTTACTATATAACAGTAATTAACATTGTAAATCAACTATATGTCAATTAAAAAGTGAAAAAAATACATAAAATGTCAGGTGTTATACAATAAATCAAGAAAAAAATCTCCAACAAAGCCTGTTTAATTATGATCTGGCAAGCATAATTTAGTGTATGTTAACTGTATTTTTGAACTGTGGTGTTGGAGAAGACTCTTGAGAGTCCCTTGGACTGCAAGAAGATCCAACAAGTCAGTTCTAAAGGAAATCAGTCCTGAATATTCATTGGAAGGACTGATTCTGAAGCTGAAACTCCAATACTCTGGCCACTTGATGGGAGGAACTGACTCACTGGGAAGGACCCTGATGCTGGAAAAGACTGAAGGTGGGAGGAGAAGGGGCCAACAGAGGATGAGATGGTTGGATGGCATCATCAACTCGATGGACGTGAGTTTGAATAAGTTCGGAGAGTTGATGATGGACAGGGAAGCCTGGTGGGCTGCAGTCCATGGTGTCACAAAGTGTTGGCCAAAACTGAGCGACTGAACTGAACTGTGCCATTTTTATAGAAAGCCAATGTGTTTAATGATTATTTCATGAGGCTTAAAGATATTAAATAAAGATGAGAACTACATCAATGAAATGTTTCTCATTGGCCAAGATTTCAGTAATAATTTTTTAATTTATTCATGTAATATATCTTTCTTTAATATTTAAGTCTAACCATACTGTTTGGTTCTGGTCATCACAAATAAATGTAAGAGGATCTCAGGAAGAATGGCAATGAGTAGGTTTCAGAATGTTTTCTATAAAGGGATGGTAGAAGGAATTAAGTTTGTTACTTTTAACAGTTTCTCCAATTTTGTCTGTTACCATCAAACAAAATTAAACATTTTTCAGAAAGATGCTGGGCAATCTTCTGTAGCAAGAGATGATTAAGTAGAGGAATCTGAACTAAAAACTAAAATGACATTTTTACATTAAGCCATAATTTAGAATAAATAGATAATAGTATTCAGATCTGTAAATTGGAATTTTGTGAATAACATTTTATTATATTCTTAGAGGTATGATCAATTCAGTTACGTAAAATCAGATTTTATCACTTCTCTTTAGCTTGCTTTTAGGTCTATTTATTCTCTGTGCATGATAACTCAGAATATTATGGTTGAGTGAAAAATACTACTTTTATACAAAATCTAACAGTTTCTCTAGGTTTTAAATATTTTGGCCTAAATTCTCTGAGATTAAATGTGACATCTAAGAAACAGCTCTCAGTCTAACTGTTGAATAGAATTCAGTTCTTTGACATATAATTTTAATAGTTATTCCTAATAGTGGTATGAGGGGATTAAGTGTTCCAGAATCTGACTCATTATTTATGAAAGGAAAATATGAGTGCTTATTTGGAAGCTAAAAAATACTCTCATTCAAATGTCGCAATCACCCTGAGCCTACACATTGTACACACATTAATAACAAAAGTTGAGGTAATTTTTGAAAATGTAAGAATGACAATACAGTTGACCCTTGAACAACTCTAGGGTTAATCCATGTATAATTTTAGTGANTACTCTCATTCAAATGTCGCAATCACCCTGAGCCTACACATTGTACACACATTAGTAACAAAAGTTGAGGTAATTTTTGAAAATGTAAGAATGACAATACAGTTGACCCTTGAACAACTCTAGGGTTAATCCATGTATAATTTTAGTGAGCCCTCTGTATCTGGTTTCTCATCAGTAGCTTCAACTAACCACTGATCTTATAGTTCTATACTATTCATTACCAAAATCTTTCTTTGTACAAGTGGACCCACATAGTTCAAACCTGAGTTGTTTAAGGATCAACTGTATTTTTGTTGTTGTTCAGTTGCTAAGTCATGTCTGACTCTTTGAAGCCCCAAGGACTGCAGCACACCAGGCTTCCCCGTCCTCCACTATCTCCCAGAGTTTGGTCAATTCATGTTCATTGAGTCGGTGATGCCATCCAACCATCTCATCCTCTGTCGTCCTCTTCTCCTCCTGCCTTTCATCTTTCTCAGCATCAGGGTCTTTTCCAACGAGTCAGCTCTTTGCATCAGGTGGCCAAAGGATTGGAGCTTCAGCATCAGTCCTTCCAATGAATATTCANTCTCATCACATTAGGGTGGCCCCAAAGTTGTTCAGGGTTTTCGGAAAGATGTTATCTTTCCCCAGAGCCACTCTTGTGCCTCTTTATAGAGTATAAATGATATTACTTGAAGTCAATGTTTCATCCTTTACCACAGGTTTTAAAATAACAAAAATGTCACAACTCACAAATTAGTATGCATTCTTTTCCTTATGACTTTGACATGCTTGATATTGTCTACACATTCTGTGTTTTCCTATAGGGATCATGCCACACAGTATTGCTTTTATGGTTTTCCTCTGCACTGGGCTTGGGAGTTATATCTCTTGCTTTCACTTCTACAAAAGTCATTTAAGTTATTTTTAAAATCTTGATCCCTGAGATTATATCTCTGTAATTAAAGTGAAGGATAAAATTACATTTTTAAATATTCTCCCCCATGAAGAATTGTCTGTCTTAATATTTGGCCTTGTTCCTCCTGCCCATCTAGAAATTATTTGAGTAAAAATACATAAACTAGAGATACACATTTATAGTTTTATTAAATACATTTACCCTGATTTTCAGTTTATAACTGTTGTTGTCTGCTCACTAAGTCTTGTCTGACTCTTGCGACCCCATGGACTATAGCCCGCCAGACTCCTCTGTCCATGGGATTTTTCAGGTAAGAATACTGGAGTGGGTTTCCATTTCCTCCTCCAGGATATCTTCCTGACCAAGGGATCAAACCTGTGTCTCCTGCTTGGCTGGAAGGTTCTTTACCACCGAGTCACCAGGGAAGCCCATATAACTGTTACACTTTAGACTTAAATCAATGACTCGTTATTTTTGATGTTTGTAGTCAACCTACTCCACACTTTTGGTATTGCTGAGCCCCTAAATTTATGTCACTTTTCAGGTGATTGAGGTCTCTGTGTGAGAGACAAGTTCTTTATCTTTTCCATCCAGCTAAATAAAGTCATAATTTCATATATATTTAAACTTACCAATTCATATTTGCTAATTTATTTACCAGAGATTAGACTCAGATTCATATTTTCTGTGTTAACCATACTTTGAAGATGTTTTGGTATTTGAAGTTTTTAAATGAAAGCACATTTAAGTATTTTTATTTGCACTCTTAATTAGTATTAAAGTTTAACTGGCATCTGATTTGGCTCTTACTGATCTCTTTATTTTGGTTCTTCACTCAGTAATCTGGGAGACATGTCTCATAACTTTGTCCAAGAAGGATAAGCAGCTCCATTTGCTTTTTCATGTGAAGAACAAGTTGGGGGTTGAATATAATTCTAGGTTCACAAAATAGCGCCACCAATAAACACAATTCTGCTATGCTGGTGTTATGCAAGAGATATCTGTCATTAATTTAATGTTTGTCTTTTTTTTTTTNCCAAGAAGGATAAGCAGCTCCATTTGCTTTTTCATGTGAAGAACAAGTTGGGGGTTGAATATAATTCTAGGTTCACAAAATAGCGCCACCAATAAACACAATTCTGCTATGCTGGTGTTATGCAAGAGATATCTGTCATTAATTTAATGTTTGTCTTTTTTTTTTTTTGCTACAAAAGCACTAACATTAGTCTTATTCTTTGACTCTGTGAAAAGGAACTATTCCAAGGTAAATTTGTAGCTAATAAGTTAGATGTAGCTTTTTAAAACTGAAGTATAGTTGATGACAGGGAGGCCTGGCATGCTGTGATTCATGGGGTCACTAAGAGTCGGACATGACTGAGCGACTGAACTGAACTGATAGTTGATTTAAGTTAGATGTAATTGTGAAGAGTACATTTAATCTGCATGTGCAAGTCTTTAAATTTCAGTTGAGAAAGAGATGAGATGTAATATTATTTCTCATGTATTTTTATTTTTCTATGTATTGTTTCCACATCAAGATCATTAATTATGCCTTCAGAAATGTTAGTAGATGTCTGCTTTGCCATGTTTTTTCACTGTATCAATCACATTATCTCCATGCACTTTTAACTGAGCGACTGAACTGAACTGAAGTTATTTCCTCCGAATTCTGAGACAGCTTTCAACTTTGTTCAGTTTTCATAGTATTCTGCACTCAAGGCAATTTTAAAATCTGTTTCATGGGTTTGCTTTTGTCTTTCTCTTATGTTAGACAGTTTTTTGTTTTTTTGTTTTTTTTGTTTTTTCCCCCTCCCATTCTGGTCATTAACTACAACAGCTTCCCTAATAATGTCCCATGTCTCCATCAGAAAGGCCACCTCACATCATGTCTTGTAGGAGATTCCTAACAGAATTAAACACACACACACATAGAATTTCAAAATTTAACTTTTCTTTGAGTATGGATTTTATTTTATTCTAACTTCTCACAATATTATATCCTTTCCTTCTCTTGATATTTTTTCCTTGAATGAAATGTTCTCACTGTTGGTTGTTTTTTTTTTTTTTTAAGTGTTGACTTAACTTGTCTTATATGAGGAGATATTTATTCAGGTCAAAGTACCTACATTATTATCAATTCATTTTCTAAAATTTCCATAGCCTTCATACCATGTGATCCTAATGATAGAGAAAACATCACTAGTTCAATATATCACAAAATGACAGTTACCTTGACAATTTAAACAGTGAGTCAGAAAGACTGAGGGGAAGAATAAAATTTGTTCCAGCTGTTGGTTTTTAAGCAAGGAGATCTATAGCAATTTGGCAGCACTGTCTTTGTCATATTTGAAATACTCTGACACCTTCCTATTAAAATACGTATTAAACATTGCAAATTTTTAAAGCATTTCAGCAGCACTGGAAAAGAGTACTTTTTGGTATAGAGAGAAGACAAGGTTTCCATTAGGAAATGGCAGGACCCAGCTGCCCACCCAAGCATCATCTGTATCTTTGGTTTCCTTCTCTGTAGTTCTGGCTCACACACAGCCCTACTTAGTCTGTCTGCTTTCTGTCCTACTTTTAATTTGTTCTTCACCCTTTATATCAGAGGAGCATGCAGCATTTAGTCTGGCAGCTCTTCTATCACCCAATGAATGGCTTCCAACTCCCACCCATGCTTTCTTTTTTCTGCCAGAATAATTCTCTCCTCCTATTTTGACAGGAACTCTTGGCAAGAAAGAAAAAGAGTCTGAATGACTTTAGGATATATGGCATAAATAGTTGACTTTAGACCCTCTGTGTTCAAGGTTTTCTACTTGGCTCTCCTTGTGGTATGCTTTATACCACCACAGCTATATTATGGTATAATAATCCCAGTTGGTACTTGGAGTAAAAGTCTTTTATAGCCATAGATGTGTGTTATGCAATGACAGTCAAACACTGACATATTTTTTTTTTCCTGTGGTTTATGGTCTAGAATTGTACTGTGATTGCTATAGGTAAATTAAATGTTACTTAGGATTTAATGCAATGCATTGTCAATACCAAATAATAGATAATAAAACAGTGTAATAAATTACCTTAAAAACAAATACAGAAACTTGTTTAATGTACATCATCAGCTCTTATTTCTAAGACTTTATGTGGCTTCCATAATGGATTAGATCAGCAGATTAGCATTGCTAAAGAATATTAAGAGTTTCCTGAAAAGGAGCTGATCAGAAAAATATCTATCCTTGCTTCTCCTTATTTTCAGTATTAAAAATTAAAGTTTCAAATGTCACCGTGCAACAGAAATACAATGTGAGCCAGATATGAGCGGCCTTTTAGAAAGGAAAGAGTTTCTGAGTTATGTATTACTCAGCCTAACATATCCAACATATTGCCAACTATCAACGTATAATAAATATAAAAAAAGATAAATGGAAAGATAGTCTATAATCATGAATTAGAAGAATTAGCAGTTAAAACAGCCATCCTACTAAAAGCAATCTACAGATTCAATGTAACCTCTATCAAAATTCCACTGACATTTTCCACAGAAATACCCACCAAAAAACTAAAATTAGTACGGAACCACAAAAGACCTNAAAACAGCCATCCTACTAAAAGCAATCTACAGATTCAATGTAACCTCTATCAAAATTCCACTGACATTTTCTGCAGAAATACACACCGAGAAACTAAAATTAGTACGGAACCACAAAAGACCTTGAATAGCCAAAATCATCTTGAGAAAGAAGAACAAAGCTGGAGGCATCATACTGATTTCAAATTATATTAAAGTGATAGTAAGCAAAAAAAATTATGGTTTTGACATAAAAACAGACACAGATCAATGGAACTGAATACTGACCCCACAAATAAGACAAACATATATGGTCAATTAATTTACAACAAAAACCAAGAATATATGTTTGGAAAGGAACAGTCTCTTCCATACACGGTATTGGAAAAACCGGGAAGTCAAATGCAGAAGAGTGAAACTGGACCTCTGTCTTCATTCAGTTCAGTTGCTCAGTTGTGTCTGACTCTTTGTGACCCCACGGGCTGTAGCACACCAGGCCTCCCTGTCTATCACCAGCTCCTGGAGTTTACTCAAACTCATGTCCATTGAGTTGGTGATGTCATCTAACCATCTCATCCTCTGTCGTCCTCTTCTCCTCCCCCTGTCTTACACCATACACAAAAGGTATCTTAAAATGGATGGACGACTTGAATGTAAGTATCTGAGATGATAAAACTCTTAGAAGAAAACCTAGGCAGTTACCTTCTTGACACTGGTCTTGGGAATGATTCTAACACCAAAATCAGAGGGAACAAAAGCAAAAATAAACAAGTGAGACTACATTAAACCGAAAAGCTTCTGCATAGCAAAGGAAACCATCAACAAAATAAATAGGCAGCCTGGGAATGGGAGAAAATATCTGCAAATCATTGTTCTGTTAAGGGGTAATAACCAAAGCATATAAGGGACTNTGTTTTTTCCCCCTCCCATTCTGGTCATTAACTACAACAGCTTCCCTAATAATGTCCCATGTCTCCATCAGAAAGGCCACCTCACATCATGTCTTGTAGGAGATTCCTAACAGAATTAAACACACACACACATAGAATTTCAAAATTTAACTTTTCTTTGAGTATGGATTTTATTTTATTCTAACTTCTCACAATATTATATCCTTTCCTTCTCTTGATATTTTTTCCTTGAATGAAATGTTCTCACTGTTGGTTTTTTTTTTTTTTTTTTTTTTAAGTGTTGACTTAACTTGTCTTATATGAGGAGATATTTATTCAGGTCAAAGTACCTACATTATTATCAATTCATTTTCTAAAATTTCCATAGCCTTCATACCATGTGATCCTAATGATAGAGAAAACATCACTAGTTCAATATATCACAAAATGACAGTTACCTTGACAATTTAAACAGTGAGTCAGAAAGACTGAGGGGAAGAATAAAATTTGTTCCAGCTGTTGGTTTTTAAGCAAGGAGATCTATAGCAATTTGGCAGCACTGTCTTTGTCATATTTGAAATACTCTGACACCTTCCTATTAAAATACGTATTAAACATTGCAAATTTTTAAAGCATTTCAGCAGCACTGGAAAAGAGTACTTTTTGGTATAGAGAGAAGACAAGGTTTCCATTAGGAAATGGCAGGACCCAGCTGCCCACCCAAGCATCATCTGTATCTTTGGTTTCCTTCTCTGTAGTTCTGGCTCACACACAGCCCTACTTAGTCTGTCTGCTTTCTGTCCTACTTTTAATTTGTTCTTCACCCTTTATATCAGAGGAGCATGCAGCATTTAGTCTGGCAGCTCTTCTATCACCCAATGAATGGCTTCCAACTCCCACCCATGCTTTCTTTTTTCTGCCAGAATAATTCTCTCCTCCTATTTTGACAGGAACTCTTGGCAAGAAAGAAAAAGAGTCTGAATGACTTTAGGATATATGGCATAAATAGTTGACTTTAGACCCTCTGTGTTCAAGGTTTTCTACTTGGCTCTCCTTGTGGTATGCTTTATACCACCACAGCTATATTATGGTATAATAATCCCAGTTGGTACTTGGAGTAAAAGTCTTTTATAGCCATAGATGTGTGTTATGCAATGACAGTCAAACACTGACATATTTTTTTTTTCCTGTGGTTTATGGTCTAGAATTGTACTGTGATTGCTATAGGTAAATTAAATGTTACTTGGGATTTAATGCAATGCATTGTCAATACCAAATAATAGATAATAAAACAGTGTAATAAATTACCTTAAAAACAAATACAGAAACTTGTTTAATGTACATCATCAGCTCTTATTTCTAAGACTTTATGTGGCTTCCATAATGGATTAGATCAGCAGATTAGCATTGCTAAAGAATATTAAGAGTTTCCTGAAAAGGAGCTGATCAGAAAAATATCTATCCTTGCTTCTCCTTATTTTCAGTATTAAAAATTAAAGTTTCAAATGTCACCGTGCAACAGAAATACAATGTGAGCCAGATATGAGCGGCCTTTTAGAAAGGAAAGAGTTTCTGAGTTATGTATTACTCAGCCTAACATATCCAACATATTGCCAACTATCAACGTATAATAAATATAAAAAAAGATAAATGGAAAGATAGTCTATAATCATGAATTAGAAGAATTAGCAGTTAAAACAGCCATCCTACTAAAAGCAATCTACAGATTCAATGTAACCTCTATCAAAATTCCACTGACATTTTCTGCAGAAATACACACCGAGAAACTAAAATTAGTACGGAACCACAAAAGACCTTGAATAGCCAAAATCATCTTGAGAAAGAAGAACAAAGCTGGAGGCATCATACTGATTTCAAATTATATTAAAGTGATAGTAAGCAAAAAAAATTATGGTTTTGACATAAAAACAGACACAGATCAATGGAACTGAATACTGACCCCACAAATAAGACAAACATATATGGTCAATTAATTTACAA
Source organism: Oreotragus oreotragus (assembly GCA_006410675.1). Lineage (NCBI taxonomy): Eukaryota > Metazoa > Chordata > Mammalia > Artiodactyla > Bovidae > Oreotragus > Oreotragus oreotragus. The sequence continues at coordinate 331,429 of SJYX01017735.1, read as the reverse complement.
CAAAAACCAAGAATATATGTTTGGAAAGGAACAGTCTCTTCCATACACGGTATTGGAAAAACCGGGAAGTCAAATGCAGAAGAGTGAAACTGGACCTCTGTCTTCATTCAGTTCAGTTGCTCAGTTGTGTCTGACTCTTTGTGACCCCACGGGCTGTAGCACACCAGGCCTCCCTGTCTATCACCAGCTCCTGGAGTTTACTCAAACTCATGTCCATTGAGTTGGTGATGTCATCTAACCATCTCATCCTCTGTCGTCCTCTTCTCCTCCCCCTGTCTTACACCATACACAAAAGGTATCTTAAAATGGATGGACGACTTGAATGTAAGTATCTGAGATGATAAAACTCTTAGAAGAAAACCTAGGCAGTTACCTTCTTGACACTGGTCTTGGGAATGATTCTAACACCAAAATCAGAGGGAACAAAAGCAAAAATAAACAAGTGAGACTACATTAAACCGAAAAGCTTCTGCATAGCAAAGGAAACCATCAACAAAATAAATAGGCAGCCTGGGAATGGGAGAAAATATCTGCAAATCATTGTTCTGTTAAGGGGTAATAACCAAAGCATATAAGGGACTTGTAAAACTCAATAACAAAACACCAAACAATCCAATTAAAATATGGGCAGAGAATCTGAATAGACATTGTTCCATAGAAGACATACAGATTGCCAACGGGTGCATGAAAAACTATTCAACATCACTCATCATCAGGGAAATGCAACTAGAAGCCTCAGTGAGTTATCACCTGACATCTGTTAGAGTGGCACCATCAAAAAGACAAGAAGCAACAAATGCCAGCAAAGACGTGGAGAAAAGGGAGCTCTGTGCACTGCTGATAGGAATGTAATCAGCACAGAAACTATGGAAAGTAATAACAGCATTCCTCAAAAAATTAAACATAGAACTACCATGTGACTCAGCAATTTTACTTCCAGTTATTTATCTGAAGAAAATGAAAACACTAACAAGAGAATTTCTTCACCCTTATGTTTACTGCAGCATGATTTTCAGTAGCCAAGATAGGAAAGTGAAAGAAAGTGTCAGTTGCGAACCCATGGATTATAGCCTGCCAGGCTCCTCTGTTCATGAAATTCTCCAGGCAAAAATACTGGAGTGGGTAGCCATTCCTTTCTCCAGGGGATCTTCTTGACCCAGGGATCGAACCTGGATCTCCTGCACTGCAGACAGATTCTTTACCGTCTGAGTCACCAGGGAAGCCCAGTCAAGATATGGGTATAGCCTAAGTGTTCATCACTGGATGAGACAGTAAAGAAAACACTGTATATACAAATATACAATGCACTATTATGTATTCATAAAAATAAAATCTTGCCATTTGGGGCAATGTGGATGAAACTTGAGGGCACTATGCTAAGTGACAGAAGTCAGAAAAGATAGAAACCATATGGTCGCACTTAGATAGGAATCTAAACAAACAAATGAAGCTCACAGATACAGAGAACAGACTGCTGGCTGACCGATTCTAAGGGTGAGGAAAGGGGTCAAATGGGTGAAGGGGGTCAAAAGGTGCAAACTTCCAATTATAAAATAAATAATCATCGGCATGCAGTGTGCAGCATGTGACTAGGGTTAATAATTCTGCACACTTGCTGCACACTTAAAGTTGCTAAGAAAATAGATCTTAGAAGTTCTCATCAAAAGAAACAAATTCTAACTATGTGCAGTTGTAGATGCTAACAAGATTTATTATGGCAATTACTTTACAATATATACGAATATTGAATCATGAGGTTGTATACCTGAAACTAATATGTCAATTGTACCTTAATAACAAAAGGTTGCTGTAATTTTTTGATACTTACTTTATACTTAGAGCAATACATCTCAATTTATACTACCTCGTGACTGTTGCCTGATAGACAAATAGGGTTAATGACCACCACTTGAAGTACAGAAGTAAGCTGTGAGGCAGAGTATTTAAATTCTTTCCTTCTAGAAATAGCAATACACATTTGAGGAAAAGCAACATTTATTTTGTACTAATTCTCATATTCTATACAAGAGAAAGCACAGTCAGTTTCTCTTCTAGATAAACTAACTAAATGGTTTTCTGAAGTATTATAATACTTCTAGGCATCTGTAATAGGAAAATGCACGCACATCTTAAAATCTCAAATATATGTAATTAATTGCAGTTATAACTGAGAAACAGCTACCAATTACTGTCTGCTCTGTATTGAGACATGAAGCAATGTCTTAATATAAATTAATGTTAATAATCTTTAAAACTTAAAAATATTTCTTTTCAATGAATGTATATATGAAATATATTGTTTATTCTTCCTATGTTTTAGCTATGGTGGAGCAGAAGTCTCTGGGTCAGTCATCACTGAACACAATTAGATATATTTTTGGAGATCATGTTATTATAGGTTTTTCCCTTATTTTCTGTTGACAATGTATTTCACTAATACTAAATGGAATATCATCAAGACATAAGGTGAAAATATATTTTCCCTGTTCAGCTATTGTGATTTAACTGACCTTTGTCTTATTTAAGAACTGAAGAAGTGAGAGATGGAGACCCACAGTCTAACAACCTGATCCTTCCTGTTGGGAAGTTTACTGTCTGGGAGATTATGTTCCTTAATTATTATTAATTTTGGCTTCCTTTGGGACAACTTAAAATGGTCCCTTTCTACCGCTTATAAAAAAAANATTTAAGAACTGAAGAAGTGAGAGATGGAGACCCACAGTCTAACAACCTGATCCTTCCTGTTGGGAAGTTTACTGTCTGGGAGATTATGTTCCTTAATTATTATTAATTTTGGCTTCCTTTGGGACAACTTAAAATGGTCCCTTTCTACCGCTTATAAAAAAAAGCATATGCCACTGTTTTGTTAAAGTTTGTCTGTAGTGTCCTTCCTCCAAAATGTGAGCATGTAAATAAACTCTGTAGAGATTACTTATATTCTATTGAAAATATCAGTCATAACACTGTTCTAGCTGTTTGACTGTGACTGGTGAATTTCTGGAATGTCTGTCTTCTGAAAAACAGAAATACATTGTGTGGAAGAGGAAGTTATGTCTGTCACTAACATTTTACAGTGCATTCCTTACAAATACTTATTTAAATACAGAATTATTTAAATTTTTAGTTACTCAAATTCAAGTGTATTTCCATTTCATTATTTTACTGCATGCCCCTCAAATTGTATAATATTCATACATTATAAGGTATCTCAGTAAGTGTGTTGTTTGTAAGCTACCCTGTGGTGTCTTGTTATGGCAGCCTCAACAGATTAAGGCATGGTTGGAGCTGTACTTCAATTGATCCCCAGAGGATGAGATGTTTGGATGACCCAGTGGACATGAGTTAGAGCAAACTCCAGGAGATAGTGAAGGACAGGAAAGCCTGGAATGCTGCAGTCCATAGGGTCTCAAAGAGTTGGACACAACTTAGTGACTAAACAACAACTTACAACTAAAGCATGATTTTGCTTGTAGGAACAGTGTTTCTGGTATCTGAAGTGCAAGTCTTAATGTGTATATCAAGGTTTCTCCAGTACAACCCGAAGGAGCCTCAGCTTATCCCCAGAACAGTGAGATCTCTAAAGCTCTCAGCTCCTCATTATCTGTTCTCTGTAGGACCTTCCAGAATCGAGTCTTGCACGTGGTCAACACAGGACCTGTTAGAGGACCTAGGACATATTCTATGCAGACGTTTGGGGCGTGTCTCTCTCCTTAATCCCCAGGCACTCCCACAGTCCCAGACTCTGCTCTGGGTCTCCTGCGCTCACTGAGACCAGTATCTGTGCTGGGCTCTATTTCTCTGTGCAGCATTTTGAAAAATGTTCCTCCTGAGACGTGCAGGTTTAGTGTAGGTCCCACTTCAAATACTTCCCTTCTAAAATTCACGGCATAATCTGTTGCTCTCAAATGTCTTTTTATATATATTTTATACATTCTGTCCCACTTTTATAACTATTTACAGCAGTTGGGTAAGTTTGATACCAGCTATTTCGTCTCGCTCAGAAACTATTAGTTCTTCACATATACTTCAGCCACTCCCAATAAATCAGAAAATTCAATTAAATCTTTTATGTTCAAATTTTCTCCCCATCTTTCTACTTCTACTTTGGTCTAAATTTTCATAAACTCTTCCCTGGATTCCTACATTAGCTTTCAACTCATAGCTCCAGTTTCAGCACATATTTTAGAGAGTGGAATTCTAGAAATATAACATATTATGTCCCTCTCTGGGTGAAATTTTTCAGTAGTTTCTCATTAAACTTAAGAGTAAATATTTGAACTCCTTCCAATACTTGGGATGATGTAAGCCTTCTAAATGGTTTTCTATGCACATCTCTGTTTCTTCTTTATGTTTCAGCAATACTGATTTCTTTTTTAATTTATGCATCTCCAAAATTTTACCCACAGCTATACTTTAAGCAGCCTGATTTTTTTTTTTTTATTTTTTATGACCATAACATGCTCATTATTCTTCCCCTGACTTCTTTCTCCAATTTCAGGTGACAGCTTAAGTGTTACTGTCTTGGTGAGGCATTTCCTGATCCCACAGAACTTTACTCTTAATCTCCCAGCCTCCTAATCTTTTAGTTCAAGCCACATACCATAATGTGATTTCCCGCTTATACACAGGTATATGCTTTTAATGTCTATATTTTCCATATGTAAGCATCATGAAGACAGGGGTCATGTCTTTGTTTTAATTACCACTCTGTGCCCAAAGATATTACATGGTATGTGGTACATAATAGGTGTTACAGAAACAATCACTGAATTAAAGAAAAAGATATAATATTTAACTTCAGAAAGAAGGAAGTTTCAAAGTCAATATCTGGAGGTTTAATAATTAAAATTGTCAAAGAATCTTTAAGAATTGAAACTGGAATAAATCAATAAGATTACTTATCCAACCACCAGGCTGATTTAATAACCCCCTTGATAACATCACCTATACTTGAATCATTCCAGAATCAGGGACTATTTCACAAGGAATTATATTCTATATTCAGACAATTCTTATTATTTTAAATTTACATAGTTTATTAAATTTTATATAATTATTTAAATTTATGTAATTTAGTCTTCTATCGAAATGCTTTACTTATAATCTTACGGCAAGTGGTCTCTCACTTTTACAAAAGAATTCTGACAACAATACACACATTTTTTTCCTTTTATATTTCTTCTGAAATTAAACCTAAGTCATAATTAAAAATGAAAATTATTCTTACATCTTACTGTGTTACAAAGTGACATTCCATTTTGGATGCTTTAACATTATTGGCATTCTTTGAGCTATATGTTAGATCTGTTTATAACCATGCATAGTTAATGATTCATATCTGCATGCACTATAAGAAATTTTGAATGTGAGTCAAAATATAGACAAAATAACAAATTTATGGAAGAAGAGTCTTTTAGCTAACATTAGCAAAGATATATGAAAAATTTAACTACAATGTTCACATCTGCCCATTGTCAAAAAAGAAATGAAAATCTTCGTGTGTATGTATGCATTACAGTAAACAGTAACTTTTTTGAATGAGAAGACTCATGTAACATAGAAAATCTACTTAATGCACTTTAGCTCAGTGTATGTGCATGGTTTAGAAACATATCTATACTCTGTCTCACAGAACTGTAAAACGGCCAAATGAGAAAACACATTTGAAAGCATTTTTAGTTTCCAAGTGAAATGTTCTAATACTGCCCACTGTAATCATAAATAATTTTAAAGAACTGTTATATATATTTTTAAAATAAACAAAATGAAAGACTAATCATAGACACAGTTGTTTGCTTCTATATGCATGAAGCAGTTTACAAAACTGAATTATTTTGTTACCATGGTCTCTGTTTCTGAATCATTTTTATCACCATTATTCTTTGGAATGTATTTGTTGGGTTTGCTGAGTGACCCACTTTCTCCCAGCTCTTCTTTGAGACTATATTAGACCCTTCTAAAATTGTATTAACTTTTATGGGTCACTATATGAGTTATTGCTTCAGCACAGTAAGTTACATTTTCCAAACTGCTGCCAATGGATCTTCATTAATCTGGGGAATTGGAAGTGTTTGGTGGTATAATTACATATTGTATTCTTTTAAGATTCTGGGTGAGTAAAAATAGAAACCATATATGATATAATGGTGTTTTAGCTATGATACTAAAATCTAATAGCACCCATCATTTACACATTCATATGTAAAATGCTGACATGAGAATATGTAAGCAGTCCTTTTCAAAATGCTATGGTAAGATTATACATTGATCGTGCTTTCTCTAAACATAGCAGTAAGAAATAAGACCTGTTTTTATAAAGTCATTAAGAAACCTAAACATGTTTAGTGGTACAGATAAAACTCTCCATTAGCCAGAAACAACAGAGAAATGTAAAACAGCAGTGTAGCTGCAGGCAAGAGTGTGCCTGTCTCTGGATCCAAATGTGGGCCATGATGAATATGACTCAGAGTGGCAAGAACCAAATTCTCCCCTTATAGAGCGAAGGGAAGAAGGGAGAAAAGACATTCACGACACTTGAAGACTCTCCCAAATTTCTCATCATTATCAAAGTCTGTACAAAGCCTGTACAAGAAAAAAGGAGGAAACGCCTATTCTTATAGGTGAGTTTTATCAATTTTAAGAAACAGATAAAAAAACATTTTAGAGAAATTCAAAAGCACATTTCCTAACATATGTTATGAGACAGGAAATTATTAACACTTAAACTTGATAAAAATAGTATAAGAGAAGAGAATTACAGGTTTATGTATGATTATGGGTGAAAAAAATTCTAAGTGATAATTTTGGCACATGGAACCTAGAAGTGTTATAAAATATTCATCATGACCATATGGTGTTTATCCTCAGAATTCAAGAAAGGTTCTTTATCAAAAATGTATTAATATATTCTACCAATTCAACTCAGAAAATGGAATGATTATTATAAAAAATAATAAAACAATTTAAAAATGTTAACCCATATTCATAGTTAAAACTAAGAATATCTGAGAAGTTCCATTTTCTACTTAAAATTTCTACTTTAAAGATATCAAATATTATTATTTACAGGGAATCATTTAAACTCAGGAGTTCAGAAACAAACCAAAATAGCAAAAATAACCAGTAAATCTGCTATCCAAAGTTGTAACACAGTAGATGAATAAGCAAGAAGAAAGAGGCAATTGTGCTATTATATATAGACAAAACATATATCAAAAATAAAGTACAGACCCATTATATAAAAAGTTAAATTTTCTTGATAAAAGTTCAATTAACTAAAGATAATAAGAAAAAAATTCCAATAACAATTCAAAATCTGTGAACAAAATATTTAAAATATGGCTCTGAACAAACCAAAACAATGGATAACATGTTATGATAAGAATGTCATTTCTCTCCAGACTAATCTTTAAGTTCATGTATTTCCAATCAGAATATCAATAGAAATCCGCATGGAATTTATCAAATTGTATTGATATTCACATAGGAGGGAGTAAAGAAAGTAGTTTCAAAAATAGATATGCTATTTCTGAAAGCAAAAAAAAGGAAAAGTACCTTCAATCATTATCAGATATTGATAATCATTTAGAACTATGATAATTAAGGTAATGGATGTTGGCTTCATAGATCACAAGCCATGTTCTGACCTTATGGAAAATTGCACAGCAAGCAAGTAGAATGTGTTCAACTTGTTCATAAANAAAGTGCCTTCAATCATTATCAGATATTGATAATCATTTAGAACTATGATAATTAAGGTAATGGATGTTGGCTTCATAGATCACAAGCCATGTTCTGACCTTATGGAAAACTGCACAGCAAGCAAGTAGAATGTGTTCAACTTGTTCATAAACACCCCTGAACAGTATTTCCTATTAAAATCAAATATAAGAATGTCCACAACATTTTCCAATGAACATTTCTTTTAGCTATTTTAGAAATCACAAATTTAAAAACAAGGCCAGGTGGTGAGATTATGTCTTCTTACAATTTATATTACTTTAAAAATGAACTAATACAGTGAACATAACTAAACACCAAGTCGTTTTTTTCCCTTTGTGACTGTAATGTTTTCACTATTTTGATAAACAGTTATCCACACATATATGTCATAGATAAATAAGTGGATCGGTGGATGGACAAACAGAAGGAAAAAGAAAGAAAGGTAATTACATTATTTCAAGAATATTCTTTGTCTTGCTCATTGCTTTAAACCAAACACTTAGAACAATGTCTGGAACATTTCACATGTGTAAGAAATATTTTCTTTAATATAAAAATACTAATTTACCATTAAAGAAATCTTATATACTTAACTGCATTCCCTTTATTTAAAAACACTATCATGGCAGCTGGATTAGATAATTCTGTGCTGAAATTTCATAAAAGAGATCATATTGTATATTTCACATTTGCAAAAGGTAATTTTTTTGGTGACGAAGCTGAGTAAGACATTTTAGAGAGTAGAAATAAGGAAATGTTACCTCAGTGCTGGTTTACCAGTTTTTCTAGACTTGTAAGTTAACAGATATTTGAAACCTACACTATTCAAATTGAAAATGTAATAGTATATAAGACTTATAGAAGCACAATTTCTGTTCTTTTATTTCTGAGTTCAGAATCCAAATGCTGATGTGAATAAAGCCTTGTATTTAAGTTTTGAAGGTAAAAGTGAATATTGTGATAGGAAAGCTTTGACATTTTAAAAGATGGAATTCCAAGACAGCAAACAAAGATTCTAATCTTTCTTGGCCATGTGTGTTTGCACACAAATGCTTGCATTATTTACAAGAACATGAGCGGGTAATCATCTCATTTACTTATTTGCATTTAATATTGATTGTTTCTTAATAGATTTTCTTCATCATTCTCTTATTTTGATTTAGAGATGACAAACTTGACTGTGAATGAACAAATCTGCTCTTTTCTATATAATGTATATCTCTAAATCTTTTCTTGTTTCCATGAATGAGAAGTTATAAAATATGAAATCATCCTGTGACTGTTTATTTCTTCATGGTACAGTGAGAAAAGGAAATTAAAGCTAAATTCCATCAACCTCATGAATGAATAACTACACTGTACATTAAATCTTATCTTGTATTTCATAGTATAGCTAAGAAACTCACATTCACACTTCAGTGGAGCTATGCTTTTAAGAACATTCTTAAAGCACCTTCCTGAAACAATTTTAAATGTTCTGTTTTCAGACCTACAGAACTATACACACACATGTGGTCATTACTTCTATTCTTTTAATATATTTGTTTTTTCTTTCTGATTTACTTCATTCTGTATGACCTGAATGTAAGGTCACACATTATAAAACACAGGGAGAACACTCTTTGATATGAATCACAGCAAAATCCTATAATGGGCTTCCCTGGTGGCTCAGAGGTTAAAGCGTCTGCCTCCAATGTGGGAGACCCAGGTTCGATCCCTGGGTTGGGAAGATCCCCTGGAGAAGGAAATGGCAACCCACTCCAGTATTCTTGCCTGGAGAATCCCATGGACGGAGGAGCCTNATGGGACCGGATGTCATGGTCATAGTTTTCTGAATGTTGAGCTTTAAGCCAACTTTTTCACTCTTCTCTTTCACTTTCATGAACAGGCTCTTTAGTTCTTCTTTGCTTTCTGCCATAAAGGTGGTGTCATCTGCATATCTGAGGTTAAGATGTGTATAAGAGACAGGACTTATAGAAGCACAATTTCTGTTCTTTTATTTCTGAGTTCAGAATCCAAATGCTGATGTGAATAAAGCCTTGTATTTAAGTTTTGAAGGTAAAAGTGAATATTGTGATAGGAAAGCTTTGACATTTTAAAAGATGGAATTCCAAGACAGCAAACAAAGATTCTAATCTTTCTTGGCCATGTGTGTTTGCACACAAATGCTTGCATTATTTACAAGAACATGAGCGGGTAATCATCTCATTTACTTATTTGCATTTAATATTGATTGTTTCTTAATAGATTTTCTTCATCATTCTCTTATTTTGATTTAGAGATGACAAACTTGACTGTGAATGAACAAATCTGCTCTTTTCTATATAATGTATATCTCTAAATCTTTTCTTGTTTCCATGAATGAGAAGTTATAAAATATGAAATCATCCTGTGACTGTTTATTTCTTCATGGTACAGTGAGAAAAGGAAATTAAAGCTAAATTCCATCAACCTCATGAATGAATAACTACACTGTACATTAAATCTTATCTTGTATTTCATAGTATAGCTAAGAAACTCACATTCACACTTCAGTGGAGCTATGCTTTTAAGAACATTCTTAAAGCACCTTCCTGAAACAATTTTAAATGTTCTGTTTTCAGACCTACAGAAATATACACACACATGTGGTCATTACTTCTATTCTTTTAATATATTTGTTTTTTCTTTCTGATTTACTTCATTCTGTATGACCTGAATGTAAGGTCACACATTATAAAACACAGGGAGAACACTCTTTGATATGAATCACAGCAAAATCCTATAATGGGCTTCCCTGGTGGCTCAGAGGTTAAAGCGTCTGCCTCCAATGTGGGAGACCCAGGTTCGATCCCTGGGTTGGGAAGATCCCCTGGAGAAGGAAATGGCAACCCACTCCAGTATTCTTGCCTGGAGAATCCCATGGACGGAGGAGCCTAGTAGGTTACAGTCCACGGGGTTGCAAAGAGTCAGACACAACTGAGCAACTTCACCTTACCCTAGAATAATGAAAATAAAAACAAAAGTAAACAAATGGGACATAATTAAACTTAAAAGCTTTTGCACAGTCAAGGAAACCATAAACAAGATGAAAAGACAGCCCTCAGAATGGAAGAAAATATTTGTAAACTTCGGTTCAGTTGCTCAGTCATGTGACTCTTTGTGACCCCATGGACTGCAGCACACCAGGCTTCCATGTCCACCAACTTCTGGAGCTTGCTCAAACTCATGTCCATCGACTCGGGGATGCCATCCAACCATTTCATCCTCTGTCATCCCCTTCTCCTCCTGTCTTCAATATTTCCCAACATAAGGATCTTTAAGGAGTCAGTTGTTCACATCACGTGGCCAGAGTATTGGAGTTTCAGCTTCAACATCAGTCCCTCCAAAGAATATTCAGGACTGATTTCCTTTAGGGTAGACTAGCTGGATCTCCTTGTATTCCAAAGGACTCTAGAGAGTCTTCTCCAACACCACATTTCAAAAGCATCAATTCTTCAGTGCTCAGCTTTCTTTACAGACGAACTCTCACATCCATACATGAAGTGAAGTGAAGTGAAGTCACTCAGTCATGTCCGACTCTTTGTGACCCCGTGGATTGTAGCCTGTCAAGCTCCTCTGTCCATGGGATTCTCCAGGCAAGAGTACTGGAGTGGGTTGCCATTTCCTTCTCCAGGGGATATCCGGACCCAGGGATCGAATCCGGGTTTCCCACATTGGAGGCAGACTCTTTAACCTCTAAGCCACCAGGGACTACTAGAAAAAGTATAGCTTTGACTAGATGGGCATTTGTTGGCAAAGTAATGTCTCTGCTTTTTAATATGCTGACTAGGTTGCTCATAGCTTTTCTTCCAAGGAGTAAGCATCTTTTATTTTCATGGCTGCAATCACAATCTGCAGTGATTTTGGAGCCCCAAAATATGAAGTCTAACACTGTTTCCACTGTTTCCCTATCTATTTGCCATGAAGTCATGGGACCGGATGTCATGGTCATAGTTTTCTGAATGTTGAGCTTTAAGCCAACTTTTTCACTCTTCTCTTTCACTTTCATGAACAGGCTCTTTAGTTCTTCTTTGCTTTCTGCCATAAAGGTGGTGTCATCTGCATATCTGAGGTTATTGATATTTCTCCCAGCAATCTTAATTCCAGCTTGTGCTTCATCCAGCTCAACATTTTGCATGATATATTCTGCATATAAGTTAAATAAGCATGGTGGCAATATACAGCCTTGATGTACTACCTTCCCTACTTGGAACCATATGTTGTTCCATGCCCAGTTCTAACTGTTGCTTCCTGACCTGCATACAGATTTCTCAGGAGACAGGCCAGGTGGTCTGGTATTTCCATCTCTTTCAGAATTTTCCACAGTTTATTGTGATCCACACAGTCAAAGGCTTTGGCATAGTCAATAAAGCAGATGTTTGTCTGGAACTTTCTTGCTTTTTTGATGATCCAGCAGATGTTGGCAATTTGATCTCTTGTTCCTCTGCCTCTTCTAAATCCAGCTTGAACAAGTGGAAGTTCATGATTCACGTACTGTTGAAGCCTGGCTTGGAGAATTTTGAGCATTAGTTTGCTGGTGTGTAAGATGAATGTAATTGTGTGGTACTTTGAACATTCTTTGGCATTGCCTTTGTTTGGGATTGGAATGAAAACTGACCTTTTCCAGTCCTGTGGCCACTGCAGAGTTATCCTAATTTTCTGGTATATTGAGTGAAGCTCTTTAACAGCATCATCTTTTAAGATGTGAAATAGCTCAACTGGAATTCCATCATCTCCACTACCTTGGTTCGTAATGATGCTTCCTAAGCCCAAGTTGTTAGAGAAGGAAATGGCAACCCACTCCAGTGTTGTTGCCTGGAGAATCCCATGGATGGGGGAGCCTAGTGGGCTGCCATCTATGAGGTGGCACAGGGTTGGACATGACTGATGTAACTTAGCAGCAGCAGCAGCAAGGCCCAGCTGACTTTGCATTCCAAGATGTCTGGCTCTAAGTGAGTGATCATAACATCATGGTTATCTGGGTTATGAAGATCTTTTTTGAGTGGTTCTTCTGTGTATTCTTGCTACCTGTTTTTTTCTTTTTTAATATCTTCTGCTTCCATTAGATCTAAAACATTTTTGCAAACTTCAGTTGCTCAGTCATGTCTGACCCTTTGTGACCCCATGAATCACAGCACGCCAGGCCTCCCCGTCCATCACCAACTCCCGGAGTCCACTCAGACTCACGTCCATCGAGTCAGTGATGCCATCCAGCCATCTCATCCTCTGTCATCCCCTTCTCCTCCTGCCCCCAATCCCTCCCAGCAGCAGAGTCTTTTCCAATGAGTCAACTCTTTGCATGAGGTGGCCAAAGTACTGGAGTTTCAGCTTTAGCAAACTTAGCAACTGACAAAAGATTAATTTTCAAAATATACAAACCATGGAATTCAGTATCAAAAAAAAAAAGAAAAACAGCCCAATTAAGAATTGGGTGAAAGACCTAAATAGACATATCTCCAAAGATATACAGATGACCAGCAAACACATGAAAAGATGCTCAAAATCACTAATTATTAGAGAAATGTAAATCAAAACTACAATGAGGTATTACCTCACAACAGTTAGAAGGTCCATAATCAAGAAACTGACAAACAATAAATGCTGGAAAGGGTGTGGAGAAAAGGGAACCCTCTTGCAGTGTTGGTGGGAATGTACATTGATACAGCCACCATGAAGAACAGCACAGAGACTCCTTAAAAAACTAAAACTACCATATGATCCAGCAGTCCCACTAATGGACATATACCCTGAGAAAAGCATAACTCAAAAAGACACGTGTACCCCAGTGTTCATTGCAGTACTGTTTACAATAGCCAGGATATACTTTTAACATATAAAAGCATAACTTGGTGAAGAGAATTGAAGAATTTGAGGCAGGTAAAAGATATGGATTTAAACAAAAGATCTTTATGTACATAATTAGTATGTAACATTTCTGTAGATGGATTAATATAGTTTATCATTCATATTTTTGGTCTACTATGGTATTCCCATTTACTTATGTCCTCCAAATACTAAATATTGCTCTATATATTATCCTCATTTTTATAATATCTTAGTTCACTGACATATTTTCACGTAGAAATATGCTTCAGAATGTGAAAGCATGGCATTTGATCTAAGGAAATATCTCCCCATTTTTGTACCCATAGTGACTTCTAAAGACAAGAGAAATGGCCTTGAATTCAAGGGTAAGTGTCTAACTCTTCACAATAACCAGATTAAGCTAACTAAAAATTATGCAGGATATGGGACAATTAGATTCTATGTTGCTCTTCAATTCTAATATAAACCACTGGCACCTAAATATTTTCTATCATCCTTTAAGGCGTCTAGAATGTATATTGTTAAATTGCAATCTATTAGATAATATTTGTGAACATCTTTTTGGTACATTTTTGTCTTTTTAAAATTAAGCTGAAACTCTGTACATTCTAATTTCATTTTTTTGATAAATTCCATATGTTGCACTTTGAAAATGCCCTTTATGTGTAGACTTCCACTTCCTTGTTTAAATGTTTTACATAAGGTATTTTCTTCCTTCCATAGCTACATGCTAAATAACTTTCATTATAATTTAAAGAATGTTTCTATTGAAATTGTCCTGATTTGGAGAAAATGCAGATCATGTCAATGAGCTATACTATTTCTGATGAATTTTACATTTTAAGTAATTTCCATTGTTGGTGTGTTTTTCATGATTTGAGATTTAACTTTGACATTGATACGGTACAAATTTGTATTTGAGTTTTATATCATCAATTGGCACCTCAGAGTTGATGCCTAAGAAATTGAGTGGTAGAGTCGCACAGCTCTTCAAGATTTACAATATTATCTTATTATTATTGCCATATCTGTCAAGAACACTATAGAACTTTGGCTGTAAAACTTGCTCACACATTCAAATGTGAAGACAAAAATATTGATTCAATCACAGATAATTTTCTAGTAGCACAGTTGATGTTCCATGTTTACTTCTGGTTATTAAATTTTGATGATTAATCATTTCTATGACATATGCAGTTGACAACCTCAAATAGCAAAAATTAATGATGACACGTCATTTCAACTTTTAAGAACATGTCTTCTGTTTTTAGAAATTCCCATTTTGAAAAGAGATTAAGTAAAAAGGAAGTAGTTTAAGTTATTTGGATTGGTTTGCATGTGTGTAAGCAGGAAGTTGACAGAATTTGCATTTTTTAACTGTAAGCAGAAAAATCTCAGAGACCCATACAAATCTGAATTTCCCCTTTGGTTGAAAATAATACCAAGCTCATAAATGCCAGCTGATTTCTGATAGAACTGCCACAAAATTGTATTTTATTGTGTTTGTTACTTTTTATCTCTTTATGGAAAATAAGGTCAGTCAAATTGCTATAATATTCATGCCTCATTTATCTATTTGCAGTAGAATTGCTAGTGCAGAAATAAAGAACAAGATATGATTCTGGGAGGGAGAGAAGGAAAGAAGATTAGCTAAATTGCTTTTAACTCCTCTAAGATAGTTAAGAATTAAAATCAACTTACACTACCAAATCTTCTGCTTATACCTCATTTCATTATGTTAGCTTTATTTACTAAATTTATTAAATCTGTTACCTTTGGGTATATAAAGGCAAATATCTGATCCATTTAAGTCATATAATCAAATACTAATTCTGGCCACAGAATTTAAATTTTAAGGTTTTGCCATAGAATCTAAAATTTAGTGTGTATTTTTATTAAATTAAAAAACCTGAAATGTTGGCTTAGCATTAATAAAATTTTCAGATGTAATTTCATGGACCCATGAATTCCCACAAATATTGTCATTGAGGGGCCAATGGTATGTGGTGGATTTTATTAGCACTATATTTTTAGATCTAGTGACTGCAGACATGAAATTAAAAGATGCTTACTCCTTGGAAGAAAAGTTAAGACCAACCTAGATAGCATATTCAAAAGCAGAGACATTACTTTGCCAACAAAGGTCTGTCTAGTCAAGGCTATGTTTTTTCCAGTGGTCATGTATGGATGTGAGAGTTGGACTGTGAAGAAGGCTGAGTGCCTAAGAATTGATGCTTTTGAACTGTGGTGTTGGAGAAGACTCTTGAGAGCCCCTTGGACTGCAAGGAGATCCAACCAGTCTATTCTGAAGGAGATCAGCCCTGGGATTTCTTTGGAAGGAATGATGCTAAAGCTGAAACTCCAGTACTTTGGCCACCTCATGCAAAGAGTTGACTCATTGGAAAAGACTCTGACGCTGGGAGGGATTGGGAGCAGGAGGAGAAGGGGACGACAGAGGATGAGATGGTTGGATGGCATCCCTGACTCGATGGATGTGAGTCTGAGTGAACTCCGGGAGTTGGTGATGGACGGGGAGGCCTGGCGTGCTGCGATTCATAGTGTCACAAAGAGTCGGACACGACTGAGCGACTGAACTGAACTGAACTGAACTGAACAAACATTGGTTAGGATACTAAAAGACTTTATAATACTAGTATATTAAAACTTGTAATGACCAACTGATATTTTTCATTTAATTCCTGAAATTCTTTCCTAACTAATCATATATTAGAGAAACTTATTTGGACAGGGGATTAAATATAAAATACGTGTAGATACTTGCTTGTTATAAAAATATATATTATACTGTTAGTAATATCAACAAATAGAATTATTGAGAAGGTTTCAAACTTTGCTAGATTTTCATTGAATCATATGAAGTATTTGAGAGCCTGAAACTATTATTTAATTAGTTACAGAATAACTGTGTCAGGGAAATATAAGTGGGAATGAAATGATCCACCCTTTTAAAGTCCAGCCTTGCCTTTATGTCTTTTCTTCATATATATGTGTATATCCTCGAGTTACCACTTCTGAAGTATATTGGTTTAGACCAGTGTCCTCACTTGACCTTTATCAGAGATGAGGGTCTTCATCATCCTTAGCCCACTCCACACAGTCTCCACCTGGAGCCATCAGCAGCATTCTCTGCAGGTTCGCCCTTCTCAAGAGGCAACCTGCATCCACCCACCTCGCTTTTGATTTCTCGGAGTGTATAGATTATTCATTTTCAATGTCTCTATTATTTATTTTTATCGAAGTAGAGTTGCCTTATACTATTACTGTTAATTTCAGGGGTATAGCAGTGACTTAAAAAAAAAATAGATTATAAGGTTATTATGAAATACTGGCTATATTCCTTGTGCTATGTATTATATACTTGTATCTTAATTTATACCTAGTTTGTATCTCTTAATCCCCTTCACCTATCTTGTCAACCCTTTACACTCATTCTCATCTCTGGTAACTATTAGTTTGTTCTCTGTGAGTCTGTTTCTGTTATGTTTATTTGTATTATGTTTTAGGTTCCATATATAAGTGAAAATACACTGCATTTGTCTTTCTCTGTTTGACTTCCTTCACTAAGCATAGTACCCTCCAGGTTCATCCATGTGGTCATAAATGGCAAGGTGTCATTCTCTTTTGTGTTGAGTAATACACATGTGTGTGTTTAACATCTTTATCATTCATCTGTTGACAGACACTTAGGTTGCTTCCATATCTTGACCATGGCAAATAATTCCGCTATGAATGTCAGGGCATATATATCTTTTTGAATTACTGTTTTCATTTTCTCTGGATAGATACCCAGGAGTGGAATTGCTGGCTTATCAAGGAAATGCAAATCAAAACCACAATGATATAGCTCCTCATTGCTTTCAGAATGCCTGTTTTCAAAAAGACAAGAAATAATAAGCATTGGTGACGATATGGAGAAAAGGAAACTTAGTACTGTTGCTGGGAATGTAATTGGTAAAGTCACCATGGAAAACAGTATTCAGGTTTCTCAATAAATTAAAAACAGGACTATTTTTGCTTTTTTTGGGGGGGGGTTGCTTTTTTAAATTTTTTAGTTTTATTTTAATTTTATTTTACTTTACAATACTGTATTGGTATTGTATACATTGACATGAATCTGCCACAGGTGTATATGAGCTCCCAATCCTGAACCCCCCTCCCACTCCCACCCCATATCATCTCTCTGGATCATCCCCGTGCACCAGCCCCAAGCATCCTGTATCCTGTATCAAACACAGACTGGCGATTCATTTCTTACATGATAGTATACATGTTTCAATGCCATTCTCCCAAATCATCCTACCCTCGCACTCTCCCTCAGAGTCCAAAAGTCCATTCTATATATCTGTGTCTCTTTTGCTGTCTCGCATACACGGTCATCATTGCCATCTTTCTAAATTCCATATATATGTGTTAGTATACTGTATTGGTGTTTTTCTTTCTGGCTTACTTCACTCTGTATAATCGGCTCCAGTTTCATCCACCTCATTAGAACTGATTCAAATGTATTCTTTTTAATGGCTGAGTAATACTCCATTGTGTATATGTACCACAGCTTTCTTATCCATTCATCCGCTGATGGACATCTAGGTTGTTTCCATGTCCTGGCTATTATAAACAGTGCTGCGATGAACATTGGGGTACATGTGTCTCTTTCAATTCTGGTTTCCTCGGTGTGTATGCCCAGCAGTGGGATTGCTGG
>SJYX01017735.1:240505-254224 GCA_006410675.1 Oreotragus oreotragus | reverse complement strand
GCTCAACATTCAGAAAACGAAGATCATGGCATCCGGTCCCATCACTTCATGGGAAATAGATGGGGAAAGAGTGGAAACAGCGTCAGACTTTATTTTTGGGGGCTCTAAAATCACTGCAGATGGTGACTGCAGCCATGAAATTAGAAGATGCTTACTCCTTGGAAGAAAAGTTATGACCAATCTAGATTGCGTAGTCAAAAGCAGAGACATTACTTTGCCAACTAAGGTCTGTCTAGTCAAGGCTATGGTTTTTCCAGTGGTCATGTATGGATGTGAGAGTTGGACTGTGAAGAGGGCAGAGCGGCAAAGAATTGATGCTTTTGAACTGTGGTGTTGAAGACTCTTGAGAGTCCCCTGGACTGCCAGGAGATCCAACCAGTCCATTCTGAAGGAGATCAGCCCTGGGATTTCTTTGGAAGGAATGATGCTAAAGCTGAAACTCCAGTACTTTGGCCACCTCATATGAAGAGTTGACTCATTGGAGAAGACTCTGATGCTGGGAGGGATTTGGGGCAGGAAGTGAAGGGAACAACAGATGATGAGATGGCTGGATGGCATCACTGACTCGATGGACGTGAGTCTGAGTGAACTCCGGGAGATGGTGATGGACGGGGAGGCCTGGCGTGCTGCGATTCATGGGGTCGCAGAGAGTCGGACACGACTGGGTGACTGAACTGAACTGAACTTTAAGTCACATTAAAGTGACTAATTAATTCACTGTATTCCTTTCCTAATAACACAAGAATCACAGTAACTAAAAAGAAGATAAGAGTTTTTTAAGTAAAAGGAACACTTGAGTGGTGATAGGGTCTTTGAAGTCAACTTAAATGTAAGTATGCATCACAATATTGATCTCTTTGTTAAACCAGAAATGATGGAGATTTTCTGCTCTTGGTATTAGAAAACAACCTTAATGATAATGGTGGACATACTATAGGAAGATTTAAGATTAGTCAGATCCAAAAATCCCTTTTATCTTTTGCACTGATTTCAAATCTCTAGCAAAACATTTTTTAATAGGGACAGTCAAATTGTATATAAGACTGCCACATCTTACTATTTTACTAGTCCCATTAGTATCAGAGCTAATTTTTCTTTTTAATGTCAACTACAAATTGGCACTTGCCAAGGGTATTTGCCATCTGCCTCTGCAGGAATTGAATTCTGTGCTGCTGCAGCTGTTGACCTTCAACACCCCCTGAGGGAGTTCAGGTTGGAGAGAGAGGCACTCTGCTCCTAGGAAACTAGTGGAACAAGTCTTTATTTTATTTTATTTTATTTTAATATATGTATATTTATTTTATTTATTATTATTATTATTTTTTTTTAGAGCAGGTCTTTAGAGAGTTAGATACTTTCAGGAAATGATTTCATGATCCTAATCTTCGCATCTCTTCATATCCAGAAAAGCACTAAATCCCTTCATGATGACATGAGCTCCTCATCATTAGCAAAAAAACCTTTCCTAAAATAAGGGCGTGATTTCATTCAACTCTCCCTTCACCAAAATCTTTCCTATTAACCTTCCCCTCCTGTCTCTTTGAAGCACTCTCTCAGAGCTATCTGAGGTGCTGTTTCCTGGGGTTTAGTCCTCATTTTGCCCCCAAATAAAAGTAGAACTCTCACACTGTTCATCTTTTTAGTCAACATTTGCATTACATATTATGCCTCATGATTAAATTGAATTGGTATCCATGAATATCCTAGTGTCTAGGGTCTTGACACAAGATTCAGCATTTGTTTTTTAATCCCAGTTATACAAATAGTATTTTGTGCATGATAACCTAATTCATTTGTATCTATAAGGAATGGCAATTCCTTCCATTTACAGAGATTTGCAACTATATTGAAAATTAAATGGTATTACCAACAGAACAGAAATGGGTATTTTTAGTAGATTCCAGAGGAAAAAAGTCCTAGCTGTGATAATTGAGATTTACCTACTAGAATGAATCCTCTTGATACTACAAACAGGAAATTATTCAGATTTGACTTGAGTTTCCCTTCTGAGGGGTGTTTATTCCAGGGGAAAAGAATCTGTAAGGTTTTAGTGCATTTTCATAAATTTTTTATTGCCAGTTTCCCATAGTGACTGAATATGGAATTTAAAGATATCATGAGTAACCTAACTCAAAATCTGCTGCTGCTAAGTCGCTTCAGTCGTGTCCAACTCTGTGCGACCCCATAGACGGCAGCCCACCAGGCTCCTCTGTCCATGGGATTTTCCAGGCAAGAGTACTGGAGTGGGGTGTCATTGCCTTCTCCAACTCAAAATCTAAAGCCCCATAAAAGTATAAATTTTCATATTGTTTTATGAACTTGTTAGAGAACTACTATCATCTGATTGTAAGTGTTGTATCTTTTGAGATATCGAAAGTAACACCTAACTAGGTGGGTTTGCCTTCAAGTGGGGAGGGAACCCTTAAATAAGAAAGCAAGAAAGAGCATTTTACAGTGAAAACGTCTTGCAGATTGGCAGTCCATTCCTGGTAAAGTAGTTTCATGTTGTTGACAGGAAATCAGGCTTCCAAATTTCTGCATCTCTATAATCTTTGATGGGTAACCCCTGCTCTTTACCTAACTAGGATGGGTATGCCTTCAAGCGGGGAGGGAACCCTTAAATAAGAAAGCAAGAAAGAGCAATTTACAGTGAAAACCTCTCACAGATTGGCAGTCCATTCCTGGCAAAGTAGTTTCATGTTGTTGACAGGAAATCAGGCTTCCAAATTTCTGCATCTCTATAATCTTTGACAGCTGTTAGACACAGAGCTGTTGTGTGTCTGTCTCATAAGAAGGAGGTGGGAAATGCAAAAGCAGGTGCCCTATTCTAAGGGCCTTTCTCAGGACCACTCCTGACAATGGTAGACTTCTCGGGGGCCAGATTTTAGGCACAGGCCACAGGGAACAGCAAGCAGACTGGAAATTCTGCCTTCATTACAGTGGTAACACACAGGAATAGAGCTGGGATATTATTATTACTAAAGAAAGTAAAAATGGATATTGAGAGGCAACAGCAGCCTGACACAACCAAAATATGTCTTCTCTTAGTATCTGTTGTTGGTGTTGACTCACTCAGTCATGTCCAACTCTTTGAGACCCACAGACTGCACCACGCCAGCCTTCCCTGTCCTTCATTATTTCCGAGTTCACTCAAATTCACGTTCAGAGAGTTGGTGATGCCATCCAGCCATCTCGTCCTCTGCTGCCCTCTTCTCTTTTTGTTATACAGTAGTGGTAACCTTAATCAAAACTTATTCAAACCCACTAAGGAATTATTTCTTCCACTTTGGCATTTTTAAAATTAATGTTAAAATGCCATAATCACAACTAACATTTGAGATGGTTCCAAATTTTCCCATCAGTTATAAACCCCCACATTTTGTTATCAAAGAATTTCACTACCTCCACTTAAATAGCAACTTTCCCTCCCTTTCAGTTCAAAATGGAAATATCATCTCTCACAAACAATCTCTAGGAAAAACATTCCCTATAAGCCAGAATGTGCCCTCTTCGCTCTCTGGGGTCTCTGTTTCTCACTGGGTGCTTTAACTAGAGAGGTATGTCTATATGGGGGAATTATCAACGTGTACACCTTTCAAGGCTGTGATTTTCTTTCCCTTTCCTCTGAAAATGAATGTATTCTGAACAATCATGCCTATTTGTTTACAGAGCAGGGAATGGGTTCCTGATTCCTTCAAGTCTGTTCTGCTATCTTTGCCTTTAACTTAGTCACAGGGCAGAGAGTATTTTGCATTATTGTGCTTAGTTTTTATAGAATAAAATGGGGGAAAAAATGAACAGGGTCTGAGCTTTATCATTCCTCAGCACTGAAGTTCAGTAAATCCAACATGTGGACTTTTTTGTGCACATAAGACAGTACACCAGGGTCTGCAAATGTCCAAGCAGGCAAAGTAAACCCAAGGAATCCAAGTAAACCCTACTAGCTGGGTTGCTCTGCAGATCTGCTATAAGAAAACAGATGCTAGAAATATCTGTGTGAACTAAATTTAAGAATATATACTTTGATATAGAGTGCCACTTAACATAATCAACATTTTTATAACTCTTGATAGCCGGCTTATAATTGTGCATGCATTCCTCTATATACCTATATGCATAGGGATATTATATATATATTTAATATATGTTAATCTTAATAATATATTTCATCAGCCTATATTTGCAGGTGACTTAAATGTTTCCCTCAAGGATACTTCCTGTGATAAGATTAAATATATAAATAAATGCATTTTCTAGAAAATAGGTAAGTTGATAAGTACTTAAAAGCAGAT
The DNA here is from genome assembly GCA_006410675.1 of Oreotragus oreotragus. Classification (NCBI taxonomy): domain Eukaryota; kingdom Metazoa; phylum Chordata; class Mammalia; order Artiodactyla; family Bovidae; genus Oreotragus; species Oreotragus oreotragus. The sequence goes on along the minus strand of SJYX01017735.1, from coordinate 249,932 downwards.
AAATACATAAGTATGTTCATCTTATACATATTTATGTATGTAAACATTTGGCAACTTTAATGTATTCATATAAGAACAATATTTGATAGATAACTATAGCTATAGATAAAGTTAAACTATGTGTGAGCAGAAAAGTTGCCACGGAGAATGGCTAATGTGTACGAATACTTATGTATATGTTGGGAGGGTGAGGGAGCACTCTAGCAAGGTCCCTGCATAGAGTTTGGGTTCTTGCCCATATTCTAGGAACAGCTTGGTAACTATTCTGTATGGCTTGTATCTTGGAGCCTCATTTTCCAATTTGCAAAATGAGATGGATTGGCTTACTCTGGATGATTTCTAATTTTTTTTTTTAATATATATGTTCATTAAGAAGTGACAACCATACAAAAGCAAAAACAAAGAAAGATGCCATTTCTTGAATCAGTTTTAGATCTAATGATTTCTCATGGAGACAGCCATCTAAATTCAGAATAAGAGTATAGGCCAGGATTTTGAGAACTTGATATAGCTATTTATAAGTTGTCATTATACACATTGAACTCAGACTAAGTAAATTTACATCTGCAACACAGTATAACTATTAATAAAATTATAGCATGCCTGTAGCACCTACCACCTCTAAGGAGGTGTCAACTCTTAAATACTTCATCATTTTAATTAAACAAAACTGTGGTTCTTATGACTTTGTGATTCCTGCAGATACACTGGGTTCTTAAATTTAGCCAAACTGCACATTCTTTGTTGAGGGTCTTTTTTTCCTTTTTTTTTTTTTTTTTTTTACATTTTTATACTTCTTTGAATCTCACACTTTATAGGTCCCTTAAAGAAGGTGAGTCAGTAAGAATGTTTTCAACCAGTGACATTGACATGATATGGAATGTGGACTGTCTGACAATTATATATTCAAGTGTGAAGATTTAATTCAGAGATTAGAATAATATAATTCTGTCGACTCCATGTCCTCATGTTCCATAATAATGAGCAGTTTTTGAAAGCAATAAAAAGAAATATAGGGGTCCCAGAAGATGAAGTGAAAGAAAAAGTGCCTGAGAAAGTATTTGAAGATATTATAGTTGAAAACTTTCCTAATATGGGAAAGGAAATAGCCACCCAAGTACCAGAAGCACAGAAAGTCCCATACAGGATAAGCCCAAGGAGAAACATGTGAAGATGCATATTAATAAAATTTTTAAAAATTAAATTCAAGGAAAAAATATTTAAAGCAGCAAAGGAAAAGCAAAAACATATAAGGGAATCCCCATAAGGTAATCAGCTGATTTTTGAGCAGAAACTCTGCAGGCCAGAAAGCAGTGGCGGGATTAAAGTGATGAAACAGAAAAACCTACAACCAAAATTACTCTACCAACAAAGGCCTCATTCATGTTTGGAGAAATCAAAAGCTTTATGGATAAGCAAAAGCCAAGAGAATGCAATACCAACACATGTTTATTACAAATACCAAATGAACTTCTCTAGATGAGAAACACAAGAGAGGAAAAAGACCCACAAAACAATTCCAAAACAATTAAAAAATGGTAATAGGAACATACATATCAATAACAATGAATATAAACATTAAATGCTCCAACCAAAATGAAATTGACACAAAACAAAATGGATACAAAAACAAGACTTGTATACATTCTCTCTATAAGACATAGGGACTTCATACCTAGGAACACATACAGAAAGAAAGTGAGGGGATGGAAAAAAGATATTTCATGCAAATATCAAAAGAAAGCTGGAATAGCAATACTCAAATTAGACAAAATAGGCTTTAAAATAAAGACTGGGAAAAGACAAGGAAGGGCACTATATAACGATCAAAGGATCAATCCTAGAAGTAAAGTAAAGTAAGACATAACAATTGTAAATACCTATGTACCCAACCGGAGAAGGCAATGGCAACCCACTCCAGTACTCTTGCCTGGAAAACCCCATGGATGGAGGAACCTGGTAGGCTGCAGTCCATGGGGTCGCTAAGAGTCGGGCATGACTGAGCGACTTCACTTTCACTTTTCACTTTCATGCATTGGAGAAGGAAACGGCAACCCACTCCAGTGTTCTTGCCTGGAGAATCCCAGGGACAGAGGAGCCTGGTAGGCTACAGTCCACAGGGTCTCAAAAAGTCAGACATGACTGAGCAACTTTACTTTACTATGTACCCAACATAGGAGCACCTCAATACATAAGGCAAATGGTAGCAGCCAAACCAGGGTCAATTGACAGGAACAAAATAATAGTGAGGGACTTTAACACCCCATCACACCACTGGACAGATCATCCAGTCAGAAAATAAATAGGGAAACACAACAGATCAGATAGACTCAATTGATACTTAAAGGACATTTCTGAAAGCGGCAGAACATATCTTCTTCTCAAGTACACATGGAACTTTCTCTAGGATAGTTCACATTTTGGATCACAAATCAAGCCTTGGTAAATTTAAGAAAATTGAAATCATATCAAGCATCTGTTCCAACAACACTATGCAATTAGAAGCCAACCATAGGAAAACTATAAAAAACACAAACACATGGAGGCTAAGCAATAGACTACTAAATAAAGCTAATTTTATTCTTCAGAGATCATTGAAGAAATCAAAGAGGAAATAAAAAATACATAAAAACAGATAAACAATGAAAAGACAACAACCCAAAACCTATGGGATACAGCAAAAGCAGTTCAAAGATGAAAGTTTATAGCAATACAGTCTCACCTCAAGAAACAATAAAAAAAAACTCAAATAAACAACCTAAACTTACACCTAAAGTAAGCAGAGAAAGAACATAAAACAAAATCCCGAAGTTAGCAAAAAGAAACCGCAAAGATCACAGAAGAAATGAATGAAATATAAATGAAGAAAACAACAGCAGAGATCAATAAAGGCAGAAGTTGGTTCTACGAGAGAAGATAAGCAAAACTGATAAACCTTTAGCCAGACCCATTAAGAAGAAAAGGGAGAGGATTAAAATCAATAAAATGAGAAATGAGAAATGAGAAATGAGAAATCACAACTGACACTGTACAAAGGATCATAGGAGGCTACTACAAGTGATTATATGCCAATAAAATGGACAACCTGCAAGAAATGGACACATTCTTAGAAAGGTACAACCTTCCAAGACTGAACAAGGACATAAAAATATATACGGACAAATCACACGTAATGAATTTGAAACTGTAATTTTAAAATCTTCCAATAAACAAAAGTGCAGGACCAGATGGCTTCACAGGCAAATTCTATCAAACATTTTGAGAAGAGCTAATACCTACTCTTCTCAAACTCTTCCAAAAATTTACAGAAGGAGGAACACTCCCAAACTCATTCTACAAGGCCACTGTCACCCTGATACCAAAACCAGACAAAGGTATCACAGAAATAGAAATTACAGAAAAGAATCACTAATGAACACAGATGCAAAAATCCTCAACAAAATTCTAGCAAAAGGAAACCAATAACATTAAAATTATGATATACCATGATCAAGTGGGATTTGTCTCAGGGATACAAAGACTCTTCAATATATGCAAAGCAATGTGATAAACCATTAACAAATTAAACAAATTAAAGAATTAAAATAAAAACAAATTAAAGAATAAAAACCATATAATCATCTCAACAGACGCAGAAAAAGCTTTTGATAAAATTCAATACTCATTTATGATTTAAAAAAAGAACTCTTCAGAAAGTAGGCAAAAGGGAACATACCTCAGCATAATAAAGGCCATATGGCAAACCCACAACTAACAACATTCTCAAAAAAACTGAAAGCATTTCCTATACGGTAAGGAAAAAAACAAGGATGTACACTCTTGCCACTATTATTCAACATAGTTTTAAAAGTCCTAGCCATGGCAATCAGATGAATAAGACCAAAGAAGACTCCAAATTGTCAGTGTTTGCAGATGACATACTACTATGCACAGAAAATCCTAAAGATGCTACAAGAAAACTAGTAAAGCTCAGTGAATTTGGTAAAGTTACAGGATACAAAATTAACACAAAAAAATCTCTGGCATTCCTATACAAGAACAAAAGACCAGAAAGAGAAATTAAGGAAACAATCACATTTACCATTGCAACAGAAGGAATCAAATATCTAGTAATAAACCTACCTACAGAGGCAAAAGACCTGTATTCTCAAAATTTAAAACACTGATGAAAGAAATCAAAGATGACACGGATGGATATATATACCACCTTTCTGGCCTAGAAGAATCAATATTGTGAAAATGACTATACCACTCAAAGTGATGTAAAGATTTAATCCCTATCAAACTACCAATGGCATTTTTCACATTCGAACAAACATTTTTTTACAATTTGTATGGAAACATAGAAAACCCTGAATAGATAAAGTAATCTTGAGTAAGAAAAAATAAAGCTGGACAAATCAGGCTCCCTGACTTCAGGCTATACTAGAGTGCTACGGTAATCAAGAGAATATGGTACTGACACAAAAACAGAAATACAGATCAATGGAATAGGATAGAAAGTTCAGAGATAGCACCTACGGTCACCTAATCTTTAACAAAGGGTGCAAGAATATACCATGGAAAACAGTTTCTTCAATAAGGTGTGCTGGGAAAACTGGACTGCTATATGCAAAATAATGAAATTAGAACACTAACACCGTACACAAAAAATAAACCCAAAATAGATTAAAGACCTAAATATAAGTCTGGACACTATAGTACTCTTAGATGAAAACATAGGAAAAGCACTCTTTGACATAAACCACAGCAAGATCTTTTTTAAAGTAATGAAAAATAAAAAGAAAAATAAACAAATGGGACTAATTAAACTTAAGAGCTTCAGCCCAGCAAAGGAAATCATAAACAAGATGAAAAGCAACCCTCAGAATAGGAGAAAACATTTGCAAATGAAGCAAGTGACAAAGGATTAATCTCCAAAGTATATAAGCAGCTCATACAGCCCAATATCTAAACAAACAAGCCAATAAAACAATGACACAGCAGAAACCAACACAACATTGCAGTTTCCTCCAATTAAAAAATAAATTTAAAAAAGAAAAAAGACATGGACAAAAGACCTAGACATTTCTCCAAAGAAGACATACAGATGGCCAAGAGGCACATGAAAAGATGTTCAACAGCATTAATTATTAGAGAAATAAAAATCAAAATGACCGTGAGGTATCATCTCACACCACTCAGAATGGCCATCATCAAAAAAAATCTACAGACAATAAATGCTGGAGAAGGTGTGGAGCAAAGGGAACCCTCTTATACTGTTGGTGGGAATCTAAACTGATACAGCCACTCTTCGAGTATGGAGGTTCCTCAAAAAATGAAAACTACTGTTTGATGCAGCAATCTCATTACTGGGCATATACCCTGAAAAAACCAGCAAGCAAAAAGATACATGTATCCCAAGGGTCACTGCAGCAATATTTACAATAGCCAAGACAGGGAAGCAACCTAAATGTCCATTGACAGGTGTATGGATGAAGATGTATAACATATATATATATATATAATGGATATTATTCAGAATGAAACTGGGTCATCAGTACAGATGTGGCTGAAACTAGAATCTGTTATACAAAGTGAAGTCAGAAAGAGAAAAACAAATATCACACATTAACTCATGTATGTGGAATCTAAAAAAAAGTGATACAGATGAATCTATTTGTAGGGCAGGATTAGAGACACAGACATGGAGAACAGACATGGGATGGGAAGTGGGATGTGGGATGAATTGGGAGATTAGAGTTGACATATATACCCTACCATGTGCAAAACTGATAGCTGATGGGAGCTAGTACAGGGAGCTCATTTCGATGCCCTGTGATAACCTAGAAGGTTGGAATTGAGGGGAGGAGGCTCAAGGAGAGAGGGTATGTGTGTACATCTATCCAAAGCTGATTTACTTTGGTGTACAGCGGAAACTGACACAACATTATAAGGCAAGTATACACCAATTATGGAGAAGGAAATGGCAACCCACTCCAATGTTCTTGCCTGGAGAATCCCAGGGACGGGGGAGCCTGGTGGGCTGCTGTCTATGGGGTCACACAGAGTCAGACATGACTGAAGTGACTTAGCAGCAGCAGCATACACCAAATAAAAAAAAATTCAACAAAAGAAGGTATGGATATTTTCAGGCAGCATCACTGAGATGCTTACTCTGATCAGAAAGATCACAAGGAAGTAAGGGCAGTCAAGGAATTTGGGGAACTTTTCACGCAGACCACAGGCTGAGGTTTTAGGTCATTTTTCAGCACAACCAGGGACATGAGGGAATCCTAGCTGAACTGGACTTTAGAGACCATTTGTCTCCCATCATTTAAGGTGTATCAGCTTACTCCTTGGAAGAAAACTTAAGACCAACCTAGATAGCATATGCAAAAGCAGAGACATTACTTTGCTGACTAAGGTCCATCTAGTCAAGGCTATGGTTTTTCCAGTGGTCATGTATGGATGTGAAAGTTGGACTGTGAAGAAGGCTGAGCACTGAAGAATTGATGCTTTTGAACTGTGGTGTTGGAGAAGACTCTTGAGAGTCCCTTGGACTGCAAGGAGATCCAACCAGTCCATTCTGAAGGAGATCAGCCCTGGGATTTCTTTGGAAGGAATGTTGCTAAAGCTGAAACTTTGAGTTTGAAACTTATGAGGTGGCAGTACTTTGGCCACCTCATAAGAAGAGTTGGCTCATTGGAAAAGACTGATGCTGGGAGGGATTAGGGGCAGGAGGAGAAGGGGACGACAGAGGATGAGATGGCTGGATGGCATCACGGACTCGATGGACGTGAATCTGAGTGAACTCCGGGAGTTGGTGATGGACAGGGAGGCCTGGCGTGCTGCGATTCACGGGGTCACAAAGAGTTGGACACGGCTGAGCGACTGAACTGAGTATGAAAACAAAGACCAAGAGAAAGTAAATGACCCATGCAAACTTCAAGCATTTTGTGGGTTTGCAACTTCACTTAAACTGAAGCTCAGTTCTCTTTCACTCTTTCTCTGATTACCAACTTTAGAAGTCACCTCTCTCTTCGTTGTATTAGAGACCACAGTAAATTTTTACATTTGAATGTTTCTTATGTGCATTTGTATTTTGTTGTTCTAGTTCAATCATGAGAATTACTGGAATGAGGAATTTTGAAAAGAGGGTTAGTCAAAAGTAAAGAGACAAAATTAAGCTGTGTGTGTGTGTGTTTGCGCGCGCGCACTTGTATGTATCAGTCCTTCAATTGACATGTGAAGTTAAACCTCTTGAAGAAAACTGTGTTCCTTCCAGTTTCAGTCTGCATGGTCTTACATGTAAGTGTGAGCACATGTAAGTGTGTGTGTGAGACAGCATGTGTGCTGAGAGGTAAATAGTCTATGGCATTACCACCCTGAAGGAAATCAACCCTGAATATTCATTGGAAGGACTAACACTGAAACTGAAGCTCCAATCCTTTGGCCACCTGATACAAAGAGCCTCCTCCCTGGAAAAGACCCTTGTGCTGGGAAAGATTGAAGGCAGGAGGAGAAGGGGATGAGATGGTTGGATGGTATCACTGATTCAATGGACATGAATTTGAGCAAACTCAAGGAAAGGTCAGGGAAGCCTGGTGTATTACAGTCCATGGGGTCACAAAGAGTCAGACACTACTGAGCAATTGAACAACATACCACTCTGAATGCACCCGATCTCATCTGTGAGGTAAATAAATGAAAATTAGGGAAGAAGGTTGTGTTTGCTTTTCACTCATAAACTGGTGTTTTTCTTTACACCTTGATAACACACAAGAAATAAACAACCTTAAAGTAACATGGCATTTTCTATTAAGGTTTTCTATCTTACTTTGATCTTTCCATTTCAGTGCTTCATTTTTACCCCCAAGTAATTGTGCTAACCCGATGAACATGCAGCTACCAATCCCCAAATGCCTTACAAGAGAGAAACATAGTAGAGGCCATATTACTTCTAAAGGGCACTGATTTCTTTCTTGTATTCTGTTAATAAATCATTGAAAATGCAACATTTTCTTGGGAAATGTTCTTAAAACCAGGTCACCATTCATGGCTTTAAAACTAGCTTCCAACATTCTGCAAATGGGGAAAATACTTAATATGAATAAAAAGTGAACTGGTTTGCATAATGAACTTTTCTGTTCATCTATGGGCAGGCTAAGGGAATTCTCTGAAAGTTGTAAAATTATGTTTCTGCTTTGTTTCAATGCACCTGAAAAGTACAAAGTAATCAATCTCATTTGGCAGAAATGATACTAGCTCTTCAACCCTGTTTAAGATCCACACATCTTTGGATAAAATGATTCTGTCAAATCTGGCTATCTTATTGCCAAAACTGACATAGGTGAAAGCAAGGCTAGTGACAAAATTTGACTTTTATCCAGAGAAAAATGAAGCTCTCTTGTAGCAGAGTTTTGAGCTGAGCAGCAACATGACCTAACAACATATTTCAGAAGGACCCGTCTGTCTGAAAACAGAGTGTGGAGGATGAATGCAGATGCAGAGGGTCCATTTGGGATGCTGCTGGGACGAGGCAGGAGAAAATGCCAGGTAGCAGGGCAAAGACAAGAACTAATATGCTGATACTGAAGCAGTAGCCATTCCCTTCTCCAGGGGACCTTGCCAACCAGACATCAAACCTGGGTCTCCTGCATGCGGGCAGATTCTTTACTGTCTAAGCCACCCAGGAAGCCTCAATTTAGGATTATAACTATAGGGAAATTATGAATTATAGGAAGAGCCTTTAATTTTTTTTTATATATTTGTGAGTTTTATTGTCAAGTAAGCCTGAATACATTTATGTTGGCCTTCCAGTAACATACCTTTCTCTGAAATACCTTAGAGCTTTAAGCAAAAGAAAAAAAAAAAGGTCACTGCTATAAGGCGAACCAATCTTTCACCACCTAATCAGTTCAATTACTCAGTCATGTCTGACTCTTTGCGACCCCATGAATTGCAGCATGCCAGGCCTACATGTCCATCACAAACTCCCAGAGTTCACTCAAACTCATGTCTATCGAGGCGATGGTGCCATGCAGCCATCTCATCCTCTGTTGTCCCCTTCTCATCCTGCTCTCAGTCCCTCCCAACATCAGGGTCTTTTCCAGTGAGTCAACTCTTCCCATGAGGTGGCCAAAGTATTGGAGGTTCAGCTTCAGCATAAGTCCTTCCAATGAACACTCAGGACTGATCTCCTTTAGGATGGACTGGTTGGATCTTCTTGCAGTCCAAGGGACTCTTAAGAGTCTTCTCCAACACCACAGTTCAAAAGCACCTATCCTTCAGTGCTCAGCCTTATTCACAGTCCAACTCTTACATCCATACATGACCACAGGAAAAACCATAGCCTTGACTAGATGAAACTTTGTTGGCAAAGTAATGTTTCTGCTTTTTAATAAGCTATCTAATTTGGTCATAACTTTCCTTCCAAGGAGTAAGC
>SJYX01017735.1:224223-237662 GCA_006410675.1 Oreotragus oreotragus | reverse complement strand
TTGCTTTTTCAATAATCCAGCAGATGTTGGCAATTTGATCTCTGGTTCCTCTGCCTTTTCTAAAACCAGCTTGAACATCTGGAATTTCATGGTTCACATATTGCTGAAGTCTGCCTTGGAGAATTTTGAGCACCACTTTACTAGAGTGTGAGATGAGTGCAATTGTGCGGTAGTTTGAGCATTCTTTGGCATTGCATTTCTTTGGGATTGGAAACCTTTGGGACCCTTTCCAGTCCTGTGGCCACTGCTGAGTTTTCCAAATTTGCTGGCATATTGAGTGCAACACTATCACAGCGTCATCTTTCAGAATTTGAAATAGCTCAACTGGAATTCCATCACCTCCACTAGCTTTGTTTGTAGTGATGCTTTCTAAGCCCCACTTGACTTCACATTCCAGGATGTCTGGTAGGTGAGTGATCATGCCATCATGATTATGTTGATTGTGAAAATCTGTTTTGTACAGTTCTTCTGTGTATTCTTGCCACCTTTTCCTAATATCTTCTGCTTCCGTTAGGTACATACCATTTCACCACCTAATAGAGTTGATATTTTTTTCTTAATGTAATCATAGCCTGTAAGGTGGCTATGAAACTGTTTTATTTCAATACTTTTTTCTGTCCAAGAGAACATTTCATGTCATTTTTCTGCCCACTGCAAAAATCCATTACACACAAAAGTAATATGCAATTGGGAATATAAGATTACCATTAGTCTATTTCAATAACACTAAAGGCCTGCTTTAAAAAAGATGTTGCTAATCTATGCTAAATATTGGTAAGTGAAATAAGTCAGGCAAACTGAAGTACATGTTATTCCATTTTCATAAAATTCTAGAATGTCAAACTAATCTATGCAAGATTTCTACTAACGAAAGGTATAGTAACATGTTTATTTCACTGAAAGTCAAGCACATTGAAAGGTCCACAGATTTCTAAAACTACCATCTTTATTCTGATTGGTATGTTCTGTGCTTGTCCATGAATTTTGTGTTAGTTTTTATGAAAACTTTTAGAGAACAGTACCATGAAAATTAGCATACAATAATGGATAACAAGCTTCTATCAAATGAAAATTTTAAGATCAATAAAATCATACAATTTTAGAGAAATATGTGTTTCTTATACCACAGTTTTCTGCACTATTAAAATCATAAAAGTATTCTAAAATGCTGAGATATATCAAACAAATTAAAACTCAAATTCTGTCATCAAGGGATAATTTTATAAATATCCAGGAGAAATATCAATAACTTCAGATATGCAGATGACACCACCCTTATGGCAGAAAGTGAAGAGGAACTAAAAAGCCCCTTGATGAAAGTGAAAGAGGAGAGTGAAAAAGTTGGCTTAAAGCTCAACATTCAGAAAATGAAGATCATGGCATCTAGTTCCATCACTTTATGGAAAATAGATGGGGTAACAGTGGAAACAGTGTCACTTTATTTTTTGGGGCTCCAAAATCACTGCAGATGGTGACTGCAGCCATGAAATTATAAGATGCTTACTCCTTGGAAGAAAAGTTATGAGCAACCTAGACAGCATATTCAAAAGCAGAGACATTACTTTGCCGACTAAGGTCCGCCTAGTCAAGGATATGGTTTTTCCAGTGGTCATGTATGGATGTGAGAGTTGGACTGCAAAGAAAGCTGAGCACTGAAGAATTGATGCTTTTGAACTGTGGTGTTGGAGAAGACTCTTGAGAGTCCCTTGGACTGCAAGGAGATCCAACCAGTCCATTCTGAAGGAGATCAGCTCTGGGATTTCTTTGGAAGGAATGATGCTAAAGCTGAAACTCCAGTACTTTGGCCACCTCATGTGAAAAGTTGATTCATTGGAAAAGACTGATGCTGGGAGGGATTGGAGACAGGAGGAGAAGGGGACAACATAGGATGAAATGGCTGGATGGCATCACTGACTTGATGGATATGAGTCTGAGTGAACTCCGGGAGTTTGATGGACAGGGAGGCCTGGCGTGCTGCGATTCATGGGGTCGCAAAGAGTCGGACATGACTGAGCGACTGAACTGAACTGAATGTCATTCCAGGTGTGTGTGCATCCATGTGTGTGTACAGAGACATGATTGGATGATGAAGGAAGCATTTGAAAAGACTGAACATTGTTTGAATGTTCAAAATACCATACAATATTGTCAATGTTGAACGTTGAGAAGGTCTTTCAGTCTATCAGCACTCCAGGTCTTTCTTTTGGGTTATTTTCCCTCTTAGCCATTTCTTTATCACCCATGACAACAGAGCACTTGTGGAATTATTAATTATGAGAGTAAAATGTAGTCATGCAATATGTGCCTTTCTTTAGCAGATGCTTGTCAAGTCAGCTCTATAATCAAGGAATCTACTGCTTTCTTTCCTTTTAAATAAATTTTGGTCAAGAGATAAGAGGTGGGAGTCTTCCCACAGAGAGAATTAAAACAACACTACGTCAAATTCAGCCACGTAATTCAGGAAAGTTGTCGGAAGGAACCATAAGATATTCTTTATGTAAGATACTCATACTATAAATATGATGAGTTTGAGATATTTTCCCACTGTTATCTGTAAATACTTCATACAAATATTTGATCTTCATACATTATTTCCTTTCTAGCAGCCTGCTGGTCATTTACGGAGAAGGTGATGGCAACCCACTCCAGTGTTCTTGCCTGGAGAATCCCAGGGACGGGGGAGCCTGGTGGGCTGCCGTCTATGGGGTCGCACAGAGTCAGACATGACTGAAGCGACTTAGCAGCAGCAGCTGGTCATTCAGCATCTTATTTCATCCCCTGGTAAAGAGAAGAGGTGAATAAATGTCTGCATCTAAATCAACACTGCCACACTGGAGTGATGGTATGTTAAGGTGCTATTTGCTTGGGTTCTTGGGTTGGGAAGATCCTCTGGAGAAGGGGATCCCACTACCCAATGGTAGCAATGGCTACCCACTCCAGTATTCTGGCTGGAGAATTCCAGGGACTATTCAGTCCATGGGGTCGTAAAGAGTTTGACACAACTGAACAACTTTCACTACCACTAATAGAACCAAAATTAACAAAAATGTGAAATGAATGTATGTGTCTAAAATATGTTTCAGACCAAAAATGAAGCTGTCCAAGCATTTTATTATCAGGAAACATCCTTGGTCTTTAATCACACATGCACATTTCTGCCCAAATCTGAAGAAGTAGTTTTAACTTATCTCTACATGAAGACAACACACAAGAGAGTGTTCTCTAACCATCTATTTTGTTCATTGGGAGGGGGGGCAAAATATGTATCAGGATCTAAAGCTTTAGACAACAAACCTACTGCTTTCATAAATATCATTTCTACTTTATCTATCATCAAGCAATTTATTCAATTGTTTAAAAGCTTCGTTTCTTAAAACTCTAATTCTAGAAACAGTCCTTTGGGATCCCCTTGTGTGAAACAAGTGACCTGTATGGTGACAAGGCCACTGCCTGCAGCCCACATTGTACTGGCCTGGCCATTTATTTTTATTAAAGACATTTAAGAGTCATTCCATATTATGTGAAAGCAAAAAAGAGGTAGGGTTAAGGAACATGATAATTAGGTAAATTTTATTGATAGCTCAATTTGTGGTCTTTTGAAAAATTCAGTTTCAATCATCATCATCATGAAGGCCTACCTAAGGCTATTCCCTTGACACAGAAGCTCCTCTGTGCTCCAAATGGGGGTGCAGAATTTCAGCTCAAGTTTTCATACTACACAGTTTAAGTAGCCTCTAGAAACATACAACCTTCCTGAATCAGGAAGAAATAAAACAGCAGAACAGACCAATCACTAGCAGTGAGATTGAATTTGTAATAAAAAAAAAAAAAATCCCAAGAAAACAAAAGTCCAGGACCAGACAGCTTCACAAGGAAATTCTACCAAATACATAAAGAACACCTATCCTTCCCAAAGTATTCAAAAATAAAACTGAAAAGGAGGGAACACTTCCAAATTCCTTCTATGAAGCCATCATTACCCTGATACCAAACCAGGTGATGACACTGCAACAACAACCACAACAAAAAATCACAGGACAATATCTCTGGTGAATATACACACAAACTACTTTCAGCAAACCAAGATCTGTTCAGAAACCTAATAATAATTCACAACACACTAAATTTTAAGTATATTTCTGTAGTCATTATAATTATTTAATAACTATGAGGCATCTGCCTACAATGCGGGAGACCAGGTTCGATCCCTGGGTTGGGAAGATCCCGTGGAGAAGGAAATGGCAAGCCACTCCAGTACTCTTGCCTGGAGAAACCCATGGATGGAGGAGCCTGGTGGGCTACAGTCCATGGGGTCGCAAAGAGTCGGACACGACTGAGCAACTTCACTTTCTACCTCCAAAGAGGTTTTCAGTCTGGTCAATTTAATTTTTTCCAGGAAATCTGTAAGTGCTCCATTAAGCTGAGAGATAGGGGTCACTGAGGTGAAGGTAACACAGGGAGAGAGGGGTGAATAACAGTGAGAGCAGTCATTCACCACCAGGTGGTCTAACATTAAAAACGTTGCACTTTCTTTACCTTTTGGATCTCAACCCGCTGAAGGAGAGGAACTCTGTTAAAAATGCAGGACGTGAGTTCTGCGTGAACCCTCGGGTTCAGTCGTGTCCGACTCTTGGTGACTACGCACTGTAGCCCGCCAGGCTCCTCCGTCCATGGGATTCTCCAGGCAGGAATACCGGGGTGGGTTACCGCGCCTTCCTCCAGGGGATCTTCCCGACCCAGAGACTGAACCCAGGTCTAGTACACTGCAGACAGATTCTTCACCATCTGAGCCACCAGGGAAGATGAACACTCAGACTACCCTTGTGTAAAACTAAGCAACCTGGGTTATGTCAGCTCACATTAAGCTATCCTGAAAATTCTCCTTTTAAGTGTTGAGTTTCCCACTGTTTCCATCATAAGGAATATTACTATCTAACATTCAGGTCATTATAAATAGACTTTGTGTCCTTACATAAAATTAAGGTAGTTCAGTTAAAAATGCTTTCAATATTATTTTGTCTCCTGTATACTTAGCACTTTGTGGGTGAAAAATGCCATTATTTTTGGTCTGTATTTCCACAATTTAATGTCAGATGGACTAACGCTATCCTTTCCTATAGAGGTATCATTTTCAACATGACTTCTTAGAAACTATTATATTTGTTATTTAATTGAAAATTGACAGTTAAGAATAAAGAATTCTTTATAAATCTAAAACTCACTTAAACAAATATAATTTAAGGTAAGTTGACATATACAGGCATATTTGGCCACCTGTTTGTATACACAGGTATTCCTTTAGCAAAACTAAATGACCTAAATTATTCTCATTTCTGATATTTAATGTAGTATGACAAAGGGCATATGATACATTAAAAATACAACCTATATAGGGATTTTTTAGACACTGCATTTATGTAATAACTTACACTTAATAATTTGTATTAAAATTCCTTAAGCATCCTATTTTTTTACTTGTAATATTTGTGTAGCAGGATTTCACTTTGAGGATAAAATATGTTCTTAATAAATTCATTAAAGCAACTAATTTTATTTATCTCACCTCTTATTCTTAACTACTATCAGGGCATATAATTGAACTTGCTATCACTTTTCAAATTGTGTAAATGCCTATGTATCTACATTTAACTTTTTTTTTTTACTTGCAATGCTCTTACAACTCTTGAATTTTTAAGCTATCATGCTCTTGTAGCCCTTCCCAGATACTACTGCTTATTTTGAGATACAAATTAACCAAATAATAATAGCATGTTTACTTAGAGTGGAGAAGGAAATGGTAACCCACTCTAGGATTCTTGCCTGGGAAATCCCATGGACAGAGGAACCTAGCGGGCTATAGTCCATGGGGTAGCAAAAGAGTCAGACACGGCTGAGCCACTAAACACCAACAATAAACTTAAAAATGATCAGGATATACATTTCCCTGTTTTGAAAGGCACGTGTAATTAATGATTACTCACTAAATAGCACATGCTGCTGCTGCTGCTGCTGCTGCTGCTGCTGCTAAGTCGCTTCAGTCACGTTCGACTCTGCGACTCCATAGACGGCAGCCCACCAGGCTCCGCCATCCGTGGGATTCTCCAGGCAAGTACATTGGAGTCGGTTGCCATTTCCTTCTCCAATGTATGAAAGTGAAAAGTGAAAGTGAAGTACCTCAGTCATGTCTGACTCTTGGCGACCCCATGAACTGCAGCCTACCAGGCTCCTTTATCCATGGGATTTTCCAGGGAAGAGTACTAGAGTGGGGTGCCATTGCTTTCTCCAAAACAGTACATGAAACAGAGGCAAAGTCTGAGATATTGAAACATGACACACAGGAATGTCCAAATTTAGGCACAAATTCTTGATACTTATATTAGCCAAACTCCCTCATGTTCTATGGGAATTTACCACCAAAGATGAAGAGAAACTCCAGTCTAGTTTGCAAGTTACAAGTTAATCAGTGGGTATATTTTAAAGGCAATGAATTAAAAAGTCAAAGTTGGGAGTTAACATTTGCCCAGCAAGTTTCTTTGAATAAATTCCCTTTATTTTCTGAAATAAGGATCTGATATTACTCTAATTTCTTTAGCCTCTGTTTTCCTTGAAATGTTTCTTTTTTAAATTTCCAACAGAACTTGAAGCTTCCCATCCTCCCACCCAAGTTCATGATAGGAAGGAGCAACAAAAACACATTCTTCTCCCTGTGCATGATCTAATCACAGCTTCCTGGTCTCAAAATAACTCACCTCTCACTTTTACCTCAGGAAGTTTTTCAGGGATGTCATGCCATTACTTTTGCTTTTTCAGTAGGTTGGAAAAGAGCACACATGATAAACACTGAAAAACATCTCATATGTTTGTTCTTGCCTTTTATTATTATTTAATAAATACAGGAGAGCCAGCCTTAATGCCAGGTTAGGAAAGGTGATTTAGGTTCCTCCTGACTCTCTCTTTTGGAATACAACTTTGAGCCCTGAGTCACTGTGTAAGAAATCTGGCGGCCTTGAAGCGATCTTGTTGGAGAGATCCCAAGACAGATGCAAACACAGACAGACACCCCCAGCAGCCCAGCTTCCACCTGCGTCTTGGAGCATCAGGACTGAACCAGACACTGACACATGAGTGAGTCGTAAGGTTCTGCGCTTCAGTCTCACACCTGACGAAGGAGCTTCACACATCAAGGAACAGAGACAGTTCCCACTCTGTGCCCTTCTGGAATTCCTAACCAACAGAATCTGAGTGAAATCAATGGTTGTTTGATGGCACTAATTTGAGAGTAATTGTTTCATAGCCACTGGAACACAATGAACTAGGTTGAACCATAATATCACATATGTCTGGCATGCTGCAGTCCATGAAGTCACAAAGAGACACAGCTGAGCGATTGAACTGACCTTGTTTTAGTGACAGTGAAATTTACTGGGATGTTAGCTAACCTTCGGAGAAGGCGATGGCACCCCACTCCAGTACTCTTGCCTGGAAAATCCCATGGACGGAGGAGCCTAGTAGGCTGCAGTCCATGGGGTCGCTAAGAGTCAGATACAACTGAGCGACTTTACTTTCACTTTTCACTTTCATGCATTGGAGAAGGCAATGGCAACCCACTCCAGTGTTCTTGCCTGGAGAATCCCAGGGACGGGGGAGCCTGGTGGGCTGCCATCTATGGGGTCGCACAGAGTTGGACATGACTGAAACGACTTAGCAGCAGCAGCAGTACCTAACCTTACTGCAGTGATCATTTCACAATGTATACATGCATCAAATCATCATATTATACACAGTTCATTGTGTTTAACTGACATCATTGTTTAAATTGATACAATCATGTCAATTATATATCAGTAAAGTTTGAAAGTGAAATAAACATAAATGAATAAATAAGTCATCATCTCTAGATGGGGGAGGACTGTCACATGACAGGAGTTACCATCTACTATACACCTAGCATCTCAGGGTTCCTGGGCACTCCTAGCACCACCACTGGGGTAGCGATGTCCTTTATGCATGTGTGTTGTTGCTTGATATCTTAGAGGAACTTGTAGTCTCTTATTTAAATGCAGTATTTACTTGCTCACTTAATCACTTTTTGAACTTTTGTGCCTAAATTTGTTCACTTCCTCGTTAGAAATACTTTACTATTAATTGGAAGTTTCCATTGCCTAGATAAGTGCTTCCTTGGAGTAGGAAAAAAAATCATAAATTTTGGAAATCATCTATGTCAGTTCTTTTTTGCTACTGAGAAGTATAAAAATGATATGGAAGTATAAAATAAAATGTTCGCAACTCATACTAATTTATTTTTCAAGAAGTATGAACTTTGTTAATATTCTCTGAGTAAAAATATCTTTGCTGTAAACAACAGATGCTTGAATTCCTGTGTGCAGACTCAAACCACAGGTAGGAACACTCATTTGAGTTGAATTCTTAGCATCAGTGATGACAAATATGAAATATATTTGCATATTTTATCATATAATACTCTTTTCTAAACTGATTTAAAGGAATTTTCTCTTCTATTCATTTCAAACTGAAAGTCACAAAATATCTGAAAATTCATTTAAACTGTCAATTGTCTTTACTGTTAGATATATATTGCTATCTTTAATGAAATATAAAAATGGATAAATTTGAGTTTTATCCACTCTTTTCTGTGTACTGTTGTTTATAACTTGTTCTCCAGTTTCTGCCCGGCCCCCAACTACCCCACAATGGGTTTAGGAAGTAGCAAAAAGTGGCCAAAGGTCTTGGATACTGACAAAGCATATAACCAGTCTTGTAATTAAGGACTATTTCTTACACAAAATTTATTACACATAAGAAACTTAAAGTAGCCTTTGCATAGAAATAATCTTGTCTATTTGGTAATATTTTACTGATTAAGAGCTTTATCTTAATTAGAAGATAGAAAAAGTGCATTTGTTTCAAATTATTTGCCTCTAAATTGCATTGCAACACCAAGATTGCCATTCTTCTAAGATTATTTTTCTTTACTTCAACACGTACATTTAATAAAAATAAGTATTGCAGCTTCCTCCAAACTGCCTTTAAAGCTTATTACTTCTCAATACTCTCAATCATTTTTCAAGTCTTTACATATTGTTGTTAGCACCATGTGATAGCCAACTGAGCTAACCAGCCACCTTTATGTGTTGAATCTTGTGGAAGAAATTGAGTTACAGCATCTGCAGGGAATAAAAATACTACACTATAAATGGATGCTAGCCATTTAAGGAAATTGAGTTTAGTTTTTTTCCTATAGTTTTGCCAAGTACTTTTCCACATTATTCTTTTTGAATACTGTATACAACACCCTGGTAAAAGTTCCCCACAACACTTTCAAACAAGTGCACCTTTATTAATGAATGTTCTAGAGGAAGCAAGTAAGACTTGGGCAGCATTGGTCCAAGACTAGGTTTGCACACTGATAAAAAAAGCACCTCAGGGCCCTTGCTTCACAGTCCCTATGTTACCTCCTATCTTAGGACATGGCAGAGTGGTACAGAAGCGTCTTTCTGAGCAGTTCCCTGGTCCTTCTCATCCTATTGGCTGACAGCTGGTACCCAGGGAACTCTGACAAGCCTCCTGACAACCTCTCCTTAAATACCTATTCTCCATTCTTGGGCACGAATGAACATTTTCAGTAGGATCATCTGAAAAATCTTTAATCAAGCAGCATATACATTCTAGCTAGACAAAATATATCTATAATATGTATATTTGGGATGAGCACCTCTTGGAGATTTCCCTTTATATGAACCCAATTACCAAGCTACCACCCTCGTTAAAATGTATGTGTGTGTGTGTATCAAAGATTAGCCAATTATCACACTAGGAAAGGCAGCAAAGCATAACATAAACCAATGAATAAATACACAAATATACAACAAGAAAGCAAATGATCAAATGAACAATGAATGAATAGTGCATTTTTAAAAGCACTAGCACTTGTTACATGAAATACTTAGTCAAGTACTAACTCTTATTTCTTGGCATGCTGTTTGGACAAGTGACAATCTTGCTGACTCTGGATTTTTCATAAGAAAAGGAAAAGTAAAAAAGAACCATACCCATATGTCTGTTATAAATATTAAATAAGGACATCTACAGTAAAAGACATCACACTGAATCTCTAACATAAATAAATTATATAATTGGTTCCCCATGACACTGTACCAATAAGTCTCTAAGACCTTGAGCTACCAGGGGTCCCAGGCTTAGGTTCACTCCAAAAATTAGGAGCTCACTTCTCTATATTTAGTCTGCTAGTGCTCAAACAAATAGCTCATTTTCAGGTTTTTAAATGAAGTGCAATGAATACCTGGATGGAAGTCTTGCCAAAACTGAGCATCTGCCATATAAATCTGCAGAGGTTACACTTGACTGCATTAAACTCAAATGATGCATCCTTTCAGATATCAGGAGATGGAGGATATGACTTAAGCCTGACATCTCAAGTATCTCTAGTGCTTCCCAAAAGGCAAGAAGGCAGGCTGGTATTTATCTCAGTGAGAGCAAACCATTGTTCTCACTACATGCTTAGTTGTGTCCAACTCTGTGACCTCATGGACTATAGCCCACCAGTCTCCTCTGTCCATGGGCTTTCCCAGGTAAGGATACTGGAGTGGATTACCGTTTCCTTCTCCAGGGGGTCTTCCCCACCCAGGATCAAACCCAAGTCTCTTGCATCTCCTGCACTGGCAAGTGAATTCTTTACCACTGAGCCACTGGGGAAGACCACATTAAGTCCTACCAGATGAATGAAAACCCCCTAAAGGGCATTTGCTAGACATGCTATGATCCCAACCACTTCTTCCTTAAAAATTCATTATATTTAGCTCATATGTATGAGCGTGTGTGTGTGCACAAACTTCCTTTTGTAAGCCATAAAACCTCAACCAAATTTCCATGTTTCATACTCTGCCATGTGTACCAATTTATTACATTGTTTATAGTGTATAACAAAATGAGAATCACTATACTCTTATATTGACTTCTGTATTCATATTGTATTTATAAAACCATAACTGTGGATGCTTGTATTTGATAATCTACTAATACGAGATGACTAGAAGCAACTACATGCCAATAAAATGGATAACTTGCCAAAAATGGACAAATTCTTAGGATGGTACAATCTTATAAGATTGAACCAGGAAGAAATAGAAAATATAAACAGACCAATCACACACAATGAAGATGAAAACTGTGATTTAAAATCTTCCAACAAACAAAAGTCCAGGACCAGATGGCTTCATGGGTGAATTATATAAAAAATTTAGAGAGGAGTTAATACCCATCCTTCTCAAACTTTCAAAAAATTGCAGAGTGGCGAACACTCCCAAGCTCATGCTAAAGGCCTCCATCACCCTGATACCAAAACCAAAGACATGTTCCCCCCAAAATTACAGAAAATTACAGACCAGTACCACTGATGAACATAGACACTAAAATCCTCCACAAAATACTGGCAATCAGAGTCCAACAACACATTCACAGGATCATACATCATGATTAAATAGGATTTATCCCGAGGATGCAGAGATTCTGCAATATATGTAAATCAATGTGATACACCATACTAACAAATTAAAGTATAAAAACCATATGATCATCTCAACAGATGCAGAGAAAGCTTTTGACAAAATTTGAAACCCATTTATGATTAAAAAAAAAAAAAAACTCCCCAGAAAATGGGCATAGAGGGAACATACCTCAACATATTAAAGGCCATAAAACACACACACACACATACACACACAACAAACGCCATTTTTTTTTTAAACTTACAACAACCAGTACCCCCAGGCAGTCACCCATCCAAGTACTAACTGGGCCTGACCCTCCTTTGCTTCCGAGATCAGGCACATTCAGGGTGGAATGGCTGTAGACTGGAGCATCATTCACAATGGTGAAAAACTGAAAGCATTTTCTCTTAAGACCAGGAACAACACAATGATGTCCACTCTTGCCACTATTATTCACTATAGTTTGGGAAGTTCTAGCCATAGCAACCAGAGAAGAAAAATAAATTAATAAAACAAATACAAACAGGAAAAGAAGTATAACTGTTACTGTTTGCAAATGACATGATACTATACATTGTTGTTTTTCAGTTGCCTAGTCCTGTTAACACTTTGTGATCCCATGGACTGAAGCACCCCAGGCTTCTCTGTCCTTCACTATCCCACAGAGTTTGCTCAAATTCATACCATATAAAGAAAATCCTAAAGAGACCACCAGAATACTCCTGGTGCTAATCAATGAATCTGGTAAAGTTGCAGAAACAAAACTGCATAAATATCTCTGGCACTCCTATATTCTAACAACAAAATATCAGAGAAATTAAGGAAACAACTCCATTTACCATTGCAACCAAAAGAATAAAAAACCTAGGAATAAACCTACCTGAGGCAAAAGATATGTACTCAGAAAACTACAAGATACTAATGAAAGAAATCAAAGATGATACAAACAGATGAAGAGATTTACCATGTTCTTGATTGGAAGAATCGATATTGTACAAATGATGATACCACCCAAAGTGAGCTACAGATTCAAAGAAATCCATATCAAATTATCAATGGCATTTTTCACAGACTTGGAACAACAAAACTACAATTTGTATGGAAAACACAAAAACACAAAAGATTCCAAATAGCCAAAGCAATCTTAAAGAAAACCAGAGCTGGACAAATCGAGCTACCCGACTTCACGCTGCAGTAATCAAGATGGTGTGGTACTGCAGCAAAAACAGAAATATAGAGCAATGGAACAAGACAGAAAGCCCAGAGATAAACTTATACACCTATGCCCACCTAATCTATGACAAAGGAGGCAAGACTATACAATGGAGAAAAGACAGCTTCTTCAATCAGTGTTGCTGGGAAAACTGGACAGCTACATGTACAAGAATGAAACTGGAACACTCCCTAACACCACATGCACAAATAAACTCAAAACAGATTAAAGACCTAAATATAAGGCCAGACACTATGAAACTCTTGGAGGAAAACACAGGCAGAACACTCTTTGACATAAATCACAGCAAGATATTTTTTTATCCACCTCCTAAAGTAATGAAAATAAAAACAAAAACAAATGGGACCCAATTAAACTTAAAAGCTTTTGTATGGCAAAGGCAATCATAAACAAAATGAAAATACGACTCTCAGAATGGGAGAAAATATTTGCAAATGAAGCAACTGACAAGAGATTAATGTCCAAAATATACAAACAGTTCATGTAGCTCAATAGCAAAAAAACAAAAAACACAATTATAAAATGGGCAGAATACCTAAATAGACTTTTCTCCAAAGAAGACATACAGACGACCAACAGACACATACAAGATGCTCAACATTACTAATTGTCAGAGAAATGCAAATCAGAAGTACAATGAGGTATCACCTGATGCCAGTTAGAATGGCCATCATCAA
>SJYX01017735.1:193088-223277 GCA_006410675.1 Oreotragus oreotragus | reverse complement strand
AAAATGTGTTTTTAATCTACTTGGTTCCTCAGGAGAATCATATGCAGACAGTAAGAATAGCCCTGGTTAACTTGCAGATAATCTCCTTCTAAATGTCAGACTATCTGTTTTTATGATCATCCCATGTGTGTTGTCTGCATGTCTAACCCCTTACACAGACAGTCAAAGCACACTTTGTTTTGGAGAACACTAATGTGAAGGGAGTTTGTAATTCAGAAGAGTAGACTCGGTATTATTTGTAAAATACATCTAGAAATTTCTTTCTCCCGGTTTATCATCGGCTCTCAGTGTTTATATGTATATTGAAGTGCTAAGTGGATCAGAAAGTCTTTAGGTGAGTTGTGTCAANCTTTGTTTTGGAGAACACTAATGTGAAGGGAGTTTGTAATTCAGAATAGTAGACTCGGTATTATTTGTAAAATACATCTAGAAATTTCTTTCTCCCGGTTTATCATCGGCTCTCAGTGTTTATATGTATATTGAAGTGCTAAGTGGATCAGAAAGTCTTTAGGTGAGTTGTGTCAAATGAGATCACTCAGGGAAAGTTCCCAGGAGGAGGCAGAACATGTGGGCTGTAATTTTAGGAGGAGAGTCATATGGTTCAGCAGGGAAGGAAGAGGAGAACTTTCTAGAGAAGACGGAAAGTTCCTGGGTGGTGAGTAGAAAGTTGGTTTGTCTGAATCGAACAGAGTCCAAATGCAGCAGGAATAAAGGGCCTTGTCTAAAATCAAGAACACTGGAAGTTGAACCAAGATGGTGATATAGCACTTCTTAGACTCACCTCCTCCTATTGCCACACTGAATGTACTGCCACACACAGAGCCATTACCTCTGAAAGAACTCTAGAAAGTAGCTGAGCAACTTCTACACATAAGGAAAAGAGATAACACCTATATTGAGATGGATAGGAAAGGCTGAGACACACGCTTGTCATAAACCCTACGCCTGGAGTGACATCATACAGTTGAGAGAGAACTCCCAACTGCCAGCTTCTCAGTGATGTGTGCAGGTTTGGGACCCCACAGTTACTGTCCCAATTCTTAAACCTTCCACCTGAGCGATAGGCTCCCAAAACATCTGTCTCTGAAAGCCAAGGAGGCTGTAGCCAGGAGACCCACAATATTGTAACAGAGGAGCAGCTGTTAATGGGCATGCAAGCATTCACCAGGACCAGTTCCCCAGGGTCAGTTCAGACAGAGCTGAGAGAATCACCCACATCCCGGTCTTTCCTTGAAAGTTTTCCATCTGAAAACTTTCTAAGCTGCTGCCTGAGGGTCAGGTTGCTAATTTAGAGCACATCTTGGGGCTGTTATGATCTTCTTCAGGGGCTGGTTAGCTGGCAGACACCTCCACCACTGTCTCTCATAACTTGCTCCAAATCACCAGTTTCTCTCAGAAAGGAGCTTGTGCACACATCTGCACCCATGCTTTTGTGGCTGTTGCCTAAGGTGCATATCCCCAGATTGCTTGGGTCTGATAGCCAATGGGACTTCCATTCATGAATACCACAAGACTATACCAAGCTAGTGGAGGTGATGGAATTCCAGCAGAGTTATTTCAAATCCTGAAGGATGATACTGTGAAAGTGCTGCACTCAATATGCCAGCAAATTTGGAAAACTCTTCCAGGCAAGAATACTGGAGTGGGTTGCCATTCCCTTCTCCAGGGGATCTTCCTGACCCAGGGATAGAAACCATGTCTCCTGCAGCATAAAGCACTTAGTCCACGGTAAATAATCAACCCAGGAAGCCACCTAATTCACCTTCACTGGAAGGTCCCTGAGGCCCTGCCTCTCTCCTTCACGACCTGAGTTGAGACTTCTTCTGTACCTTTCTCATGTTCAGTAGCTCTCAGTATTTGCCCCTGGTTTGTCTTGGAGTGGTCTGATTGCCAAAGGGGAATATCTTGGGTAGATTAAAAGAGAGGCTCAGGATCTTCCATATTCCTTGTCCTTAGCTGATACAGGACCGCTGGGGAGCATCGAACTGCAAACACACACCCTCCCTTAACTCTGGGGAACTCAGACCATCACTTCAGCTTGCCCTCTTCCAGGCATTTCCCCAACCCCCCTAAAAAGATCTAACTTGAGGCTTTGCTGGAGGTGGAAACCAAGTCCCACTATCACAATGCTCTGTTAATCTTGACACCAAACCTAGGTTCTATTTGCAAGTCTGTGGGTAGAGAGCCTTGAGTTACACAACTACAAACAAGAGCTTAAAATGCAGTTTAGGTAACATGTTTTTGTGAATGAGATGCAGATTGAAAACAAAATTCCGAATTCTATCTGTTTCCTTCCAGATGGTCAATTTAGCGAAGGGGACTGGGGCAGAGTAGGGTAGGCAGGTAGTATTTGAATTGGTTTAGAGAAAGGTAAGAAAGATTGGATGTCCTTTACAAATTTTGTATCTTTATCATGATCAACTGTATTTATTTTCAACTAAGGCATAGCCTGTGAAGGGTTATTTCATTTTGTGCACAGAAAAATGAAACATTTGCTTTCTTGCTCTTTACATTTGGAGTTCTTTACAGCACATTTATTCCATATTAAACTTCCTGGGATTTTTGACTGGCACCTAACTCAGCAAAAGATCAACCTGAAGATGAATAGTTATTCTGTTTGATATATAAAATTGATGAATTACTTCAGTTGAATAAATTTTCTCATTTCTGATGGTTTGTACATCACATGAACCTATGTCAATGTTCTCAGCTTTGACTGCCCACTGGGGAGCTTTAAAAAAAACAACCAAAAACATTGGATACCTGGATCTAAATGTTAGAGATTCTAATTTAATTGGTCCAAGTCATGGCTTCAGGAGCAAGTTTTAAAGCTCCCAGGTGATTCTAATATTTAGGTGATGTTTTAGAACCGCTGGTCTAGATTAAGGATTAAGGTGCTTGGGCTAAGTCTGTAATTTATATAACCTGGCAAAGCTCTCTCTTCCACTTAGTTCATTAAAGACTTATTGAGGAGCCTCTTTCTTTAAGGCCTTTTTCTTTTAACCCTAAGTTTGCTGTTTTGGGAATAGA
The DNA here is from genome assembly GCA_006410675.1 of Oreotragus oreotragus. Lineage (NCBI taxonomy): Eukaryota > Metazoa > Chordata > Mammalia > Artiodactyla > Bovidae > Oreotragus > Oreotragus oreotragus. Next base: position 220,247 of record SJYX01017735.1, on the reverse strand, counting down.
TATCATTGAAAGAAAACAGAATCTTATAATTTTATTGTGTGAAGTGTGGCTTTAACCAATTTAATCCAAATCTATTTTTCTACAGGGCATTCTTGGTTGGTAACAAAATTCAGGACTGTGTGTGCAAAACTACCTTTAACAACTGAAAGAGTGGAAGAGAGAAATGAAAAAACTTGGGAACTTTCCTCAGTGGGTCAGTGAATAGCATTTAAAAAAATGTGGCATAACCCACACAACATAAATTTACCATTTTAACAATTTTTAAGTGTGTAGTATGGGGCTGCCCTCGTGGCTCAGATGATAATGTGCCCTGCATTGCGGGAGACCAGGTTTTATTCCTGGGTGGGGAAGATCCCCTGGAGAAGGGAAAGGCTACCCACTCCAGTATTCTTGCCTGGAGAATTCCATGGACAGAGGAGCCCAGTGGGCTACAGTTCATGGGGTAAGAAAGAGTTGGACACAACTGAACAGCTGGGAAAAAAAAAAAAAAAGACAACCAAACTATCTTTAACAAGTGAAAGAGAGAGGGAGAGAGAAGAATACTTGGGAACTTTCCTCAATGGGTCAGAAGATGGCATTTTTATTTTTATTTTTATTTTTTTTATTTTTATTTTTTTGTATTTATTTANAAAAAAAAAAAAAAAAAGACAACCAAACTATCTTTAACAAGTGAAAGAGAGAGGGAGAGAGAAGAATACTTGGGAACTTTCCTCAATGGGTCAGAAGATGGCATTTAAAAAAAAATGTGGCAAAAAACTACAGAACAGAAAAAATTTACCATCAACAGTTCTCACGCCTGTAGTATATTATTAACTGTGTGCACATTGTTGTGAAACAGATTGCTAGAGCGTTTTCAACTTACATGGCTGACGCCCTATACCCATTAAACAACAGCTCCCCACTTCCCACTTTTCCCCAGTTCCTGGCAATCACAATTTTCCTTTGTTTCTATCACTTTGATTCAAGTGTCATGTATGAGTGCGGTCATGCATTACCTGTCCTTTTGTGTTTGGCTTGTTTCATTTATTAAAAGTCCCTCAAACTCCATTCATGTTGTCCCTTATGACAGGACTTCCTTTCTTTTTAAGAGTCAGCTAATATTCCATTTATATGTATACTGCATTTTCTTATTTATTTAATTGAAATACAATTGATTTATAGTATTAGTTTTAGACTTACAATATAGTGATTTAATATTTTTATACGTTATGCTCCACTTAAAGTTATTATAAAATACTGGCTATGTTTCCTATGTTGTACAGTACATTCTCTTGTAGCTTATTTTACATGTAGTAGTTTGTGCCTCTTAATTTCTTACATCTTACACTTCCCTCCTTCCCTCTCCCCACTGCTAACCAACAGTTTTCTATATCAGTAAGTTTGTTTCTGTTTTATTATATTCATTCACTTGATCTTTTTTTAAGATTCCCTATCTAAGTGAAAGCGTATGGTATTCGTCTTTCTCTGTCTGACTTACTTCACTAAGCATAATACCCTCCAGATCTACTCATGTTGTTGCAAATGGCAAGGTTTTATTTTACTATGGCTGAATAATAACGCCTGTGTGTGTGTATTATACCTTCTTTATCCATTCATTTGTTGAGTTATTTCTATATGTTCACTATTGTAAATAATGCTTCAGTGAACATTGAGGAACATGTACCTTTTCGAATTTAGTGCTTTTGTTTTCTTCAGATGGAGTGGGATTGCTGGATCATATGGTAGATCTGTTTTTTGTTTTTTTGAGGACTCGGCTCAAAAAAACTGTTTTCCATAGTGGCATCACCAATTTACATTTCCCTCAATTCCTACTAGATACTAGGGTTCTCTTTTCTCTACATCCTCACCAACATTGGTTATTTGTGATCTTTTTGATGATAGCCATTTTGACTGACATTTCATTGTGGTTTGATTTGCATTCATTTCTCCGGTTAAATAATGTTGAGCATCTTTTTTTGGGCCTGTTCGCCATCTGTGTATCTTTTTTGAAAAAATGCCTATTCAGGTCTTCTGCTCATTTTAAAAATTGGATTATTTATTTTATATTGAGTTGTATGAGTTGTTTATGTTTTGAATATTTGTTGTTATGAGTATTTTGGGTATTAGCCTCTTATCAGTCATATTATTTGCAAATATTTTCATGTAGCAGATTGTCTTTTTATTTTGTTGATTATTTCCTTTGTGCAAAAACTTTAAAATCTAATTATGTCCCATTTGCTTATTTTTGTCTCTGTTTCCTTTGCCTTAGGAGACAGATCCAGAAAAAATACTGCTATGATTTATGTCAAAGAATGTTCTGTGTATGTTTTATTCTAGGAGTTTTATGATTTCCAGTCTTACATTGAGTTTCTTTAGTCCACTTTGAATTTATTTTTGTATATGGTGTGAGAAAATGTTCTGATTTCATTCTTTTACATGTAGCTGTCCAGTTTTCCAAGCATCACTTACTGAAGAGATTATATGTGTTTCATTTTGTATTCATGCCTCCTTTGTTGTAGGTTAGTTGGCCATAAGTGTGTGGGTTTCTTTCTGGGCAGTCTGTTCTGTTCCATTGATCTCTGTATGTGTTTTTGTGTCAGTAACATGATGATGTTTTGGCTACAAGGAGGTAAAAGACATATACTCTGAAAGCTATAAAACACCGATGGGAATTCTTTGGCAGTCCAGTGGTTAGGACTCGATGCTTTCAGTGCTGGGAGTCCAGGTTCAACCCCTGGTCAGGAAAGTAGGTTCCTGCAAGTTGCATGGTGTGGCAAAAAAGAAAAAAAAACAAAACAAAACAATCTGGAGAAAAAAAGGTCGGATGTATCATGCTCCCAGATTCCAGGCTATTATACAAAGAACAGTTCATTATTTTTCTACAGAACTGGAACTCTTTCAGCTAGCTTGAAACAAGCAAGGCCAACTAAGACAACATATACCAGCATAATTTGTGGGCTGATAGTTTTCACAAAGTACCAGCCTTAGCTTTTATCTTTTTTAAGGATGCACTCAGGTTTTCCTGCAGAGACTCCGTTAGTCATTGCAAGCCGAGAGAAGCAAATACTGATTTTTAGGATTGTCCGCTAATAACCAGAGATTGTACATAAAAAAGGTAACTTAGAAAATTGTGACTTCCTAGGTTTCCAAGTAGAATGAAATGTGTTCAGTGACTGGCTATTAAACTGAATGTCAGATGATTGAACTGCCTCTTCATGAATGTGGAGATGCCCAGCCATACCTCATGGATATAATAAAACTGGTTTCTTTCCATGAACACCATGAATAGCAAGTTACTTAATATGGTAGAGACTATTCGTTATTAAAAAAGATTTTCAAATGGGTTTTCCTGGATGTCAAGGAATAGGAAACATCTTTGGTACAAATCAGCAGAATTTCATGTTTGAGTCATATCATATCATAATTTTCTTCGATGAATAGGTTATATGTAATTGTTCTGAGAGAAAGAAAGTCATCCACCAGCAGCTCATGTTAAATTTAATGGATAATGAAGAATTCTTTGAACAACTTAATCAGCTCTCCATTGGTTTATGTTTCTAAAGTATGTATAATCTTTTGTGGCTCTTAGTATTATAAAGGTTGGTGAGTCCCCATGTTATCACACATAGAGAATAGATAATATTTTAAAACCTTTTAAAGAGTTTGGTCTTAACTCAGGGATGTATTTGTAAATCAGACAGATCAAATACATTGTCCTGGATAACAAGAGAATGTGATCCAAACTCATGGCCATTTGTCTTTTTGTGCTGAAGCTCCAGTGCACACATTGTTTAAGTTCTCTATGTGTATATGTGTGTATATATATAAATTTTTTTAAACTGAAGGAATCATTTACCTGAGCTCTCTGATTTCCAAATTGTTTCCAGGGTTCTCCACATTCAGTAATTGAACATGTATTTTACATTCCAATCTTTCCAGAGAGGAAAAGGCCTTTCATTTTGAGTTGGAGTTGAAAGTTGATATTCCACTGGGCAAGACTGTATGCTCCTTGACAATGATTTTTGAAACATAAAATATATTTTCTACATTTCATTGCTAATATTGAATCAATTTATTTTATAGAATTCGGAGTAATTAAGAGGTCTAGCATCACATGCTAAATGAAACAGACTTGATTTGTATGGTACTTGAGATTTCTTTAGGAGAGCACCTTTTGTAAAATGGACTTTGGTGGTCAAATAGCCAAATATATGATGAAAACAATCTGTGTAGTATGACAAAAACAGAAGTTCTAATACTCTAAGGGTTATCTGAAATCTAGAAAGTGATGCTGAAGTAAGTGCAAGCAAGTTAATCGTTTTTGTGTCTTTTCAACAATGGCAATTTGAACATTCTTTTCTCTCTCTCTCTTTTTCGGTCATTCTCCTGAGACCTACCCTCCTGCCAGTAGACTGCTTAGCAGTGCAGCTGGTAACAGCATTTCTGAAGACCATAGAATATAATTTCTGCAGCTCATAATGACAGAATAGATTCAGTAGTTGAATTCCTTCTGGATATTAATACATTTATGACACATTATTTCCCCTATTTTCTTCTATCACCTGTATCCTAAAAGTGTTATTTTTCCTGGGTCCAGATTAAGATTTCTTAATGTTCAATATTTAGTTGGTGTGTGTGTGTGTGTGTTTTGGAGTAGACTGTGGTATATATAAAGGACCATAGAGCCAGAAATCAAGCTGAAATTTTCCCTCTTCTCTGATTTTTTCCTCCTCCTCAGAGTAACACTTCTTTGAAGTAATTTTGTCCTCTCAGAGGGGAGGGAACCATTATATGTACTTCGGGTTGAACATGGCTTCGTATGTCTGCAAACTGGGCTATTGGGAAGCATTAGGATGAGGAAAATATGAGCTGGTTTTACCTTGTGTGTACTTCACAACTTTCACATGAGGGGGGACACTCACATTAGACAAAGTATGATTAAAGGCAGGAGCTGAGCAGAGAGGATTACACTAATGCCCTCCAGAACGTGGCATAGAGTTTTTACTTGTTGGGTTTGAGTCTTGCCTTTTTTCTGAAATTCTTTTGGCTTAACATGTATTTTCCTTCCTTTTTAATTCTTCAAATTGAGACATTCAGTAAGTTTTGTCCAGTGGAAAAGACACTGATCTGTGTATGGTAGCATAAGGGAAAGAAACCGGATGAAAAGCCCGTTTTCAGAATTAACCTAGATATTCCACTTTCTTAGACTGGGTAAAAGAGTACACAGAAATAACAGAAATATAGGAAAAAACAGAAAGTTTGTTACTCATAAGCTAAGAAATACATTAAGTGAGGCATCTAATAGAGCTTACTCTGGTGGTAACATGGAGAACAGGAGCTCGTGAGTGCTCACAGTGGGGCGTCTCCCTGGGGACTGTGTATGTGAAGGGAGGAAGCGGTCACTGTGCACCTGCTGAGCTGTCTTGTTGTAAAGTCAGATTCGGGCTTCAGAGCCTTGCCTTATCTTCTTTCTTGGCCCGGGCATCAGTAAATTCCTGAGGGCTGCTACTTATTAAATTTTGACTTTCTTCTTTTGGGAGAAGTAGATGGTTTTGCTTCCTTATTTATTTATTTATTTTTATTTTACTTTACAATACTGTATTGGTTTTGCCATACACTGACATGAATCTACCACGGGTATACATAAGTTCCCAATCCTGAGCCCCGCTCCTACCTCTCTCCCCATATCATCTCTCTGGGTCATCCCAGTGCACCAGCCTCAAGCATCCTGTATCCTGTATCGAACCTAGACTGGCGATTCGTTTCTTACATGATAGTATACATGTTTCAATGCCATTCTCCCAAATCATCCCACCCTTTCCCTCTCCCAGAGTCCAAAAGGCTGTTCTATACATCTGTGTCTCTTTTGCTGTCTCGCATACAGGGTTCTCATTACCATCTTCCTAAATTCCATATATATGTGTTAGTATACTGTATTGGTGTTTTTCTTTCTGGCTTACTTCACTCTGTATAATAGGCTCCAGTTTCATCCACCTCATTAGAACTGATTCAAATGTATTCTTTTTAATGGCTGAGTAATACTCCTGTCTCTTATACACATCTAGATGTGTATAAGAGACAGATGTACCTTTTCGAATTTAGTGCTTTTGTTTTCTTCAGATGGAGTGGGATTGCTGGATCATATGGTAGATCTGTTTTTCGTTTTTTTGAGGACTCGGCTCAAAAAAACTGTTTTCCATAGTGGCATCACCAATTTACATTTCCCTCAATTCCTACTAGATACTAGGGTTCTCTTTTCTCTGCATCCTCACCAACATTGGTTATTTGTGATCTTTTTGATGATAGCCATTTTGACTGACATTTCATTGTGGTTTGATTTGCATTCATTTCTCTGGTTAAATAATGTTGAGCATCTTTTTTTGGGCCTGTTCGCCATCTGTGTATCTTTTTTGAAAAAATGCCTATTCAGGTCTTCTGCTCATTTTAAAAATTGGATTATTTATTTTATATTGAGTTGTATGAGTTGTTTATGTTTTGAATATTTGTTGTTATGAGTATTTTGGGTATTAGCCTCTTATCAGTCATATTATTTGCAAATATTTTCATGTAGCAGATTGTCTTTTTATTTTGTTGATTATTTCCTTTGTGCAAAAACTTTAAAATCTAATTATGTCCCATTTGCTTATTTTTGTCTCTGTTTCCTTTGCCTTAGGAGACAGATCCAGAAAAAATACTGCTATGATTTATGTCAAAGACTGTTCTGTGTATGTTTTATTCTAGGAGTTTTATGATTTCCAGTCTTACACTGAGTTTCTTTAGTCCACTTTGAATTTATTTTTGTATATGGTGTGAGAAAATGTTCTGATTTCATTCTTTTACATGTAGCTGTCCAGTTTTCCAAGCATCACTTACTGAAGAGATTATGTGTTTCATTTTGTATTCATGCCTCCTTTGTTGTAGGTTAGTTGGCCATAAGTGTGTGGGTTTCTTTCTGGGCAGTCTGTTCTGTTCCATTGATCTCTGTATGTGTTTTTGTGTCAGTAACATGAGGATATTTTGGCTACAAGGAGGTAAAAGACATATACTCTGAAAGCTATAAAACACCGATGGGAATTCTTTGGCAGTCCAGTGGTTAGGACTCCATGCTTTCAGTGCTGGGAGTCCAGGTTCAACCCCTGGTCAGGAAAGTAGGTTCCTGCAAGTTGCATGGTGTGGCAAAAAAGAAAAAAAAACAAAACAAAACAATCTGGAGAAAAAAAGGTCGGATGTATCATGCTCCCAGATTCCAGGCTATTATACAAAGAACAGTTCATTATTTTTCTACAGAACTGGAACTCTTTCAGCTAGCTTGAAACAAGCAAGGCCAACTAAGACAACATATACCAGCATAATTTGTGGGCTGATAGTTTTCACAAAGTACCAGCCTTAGCTTTTATCTTTTTTAAGGATGCACTCAGGTTTTCCTGCAGAGACTCCGTTAGTCATTGCAAGCCGAGAGAAGCAAATACTGATTTTTAGGATTGTCCGCTAATAACCAGAGATTGTACATAAAAAAGGTAACTTAGAAAATTGTGACTTCCTAGGTTTCCAAGTAGAATGAAATGTGTTCAGTGACTGGCTATTAAACTGAATGTCAGATGATTGAACTGCCTCTTCATGAATGTGGAGATGCCCAGCCATACCTCATGGATATAATAAAACTGGTTTCTTTCCATGAACACCATGAATAGCAAGTTACTTAATATGGTAGAGACTATTCGTTATTAAAAAAGATTTTCAAATGGGTTTTCCTGGATGTCAAGGAATAGGAAACATCTTTGGTACAAATCAGCAGAATTTCATGTTTGAGTCATATCATATCATAATTTTCTTCGATGAATAGGTTATATGTAATTGTTCTGAGAGAAAGAAAGTCATCCACCAGCAGCTCATGTTAAATTTAATGGATAATGAAGAATTCTTTGAACAACTTAATCAGCTCTCCATTGGTTTATGTTTCTAAAGTATGTATAATCTTTTGTGGCTCTTAGTATTATAAAGGTTGGTGAGTCCCCATGTTATCACACATAGAGAATAGATAATATTTTAAAACCTTTTAAAGAGTTTGGTCTTAACTCAGGGATGTATTTGTAAATCAGACAGATCAAATACATTGTCCTGGATAACAAGAGAATGTGATCCAAACTCATGGCCATTTGTCTTTTTGTGCTGAAGCTCCAGTGCACACATTGTTTAAGTTCTCTATGTGTATATGTGTGTATATATATAAATTTTTTTAAACTGAAGGAATCATTTACCTGAGCTCTCTGATTTCCAAATTGTTTCCAGGGTTCTCCACATTCAGTAAGTGAACATGTATTTTACATTCCAATCTTTCCAGAGAGGAAAAGGCCTTTCATTTTGAGTTGGAGTTGAAAGTTGATATCCCATTGGGCAAGACTGTATGCTCCTTGACAATGATTTTTGAAACATAAAATATATTTTCTACATTTCATTGCTAATATTGAATCAATTTATTTTATAGAATTCGGAGTAATTAAGAGGTCTAGCATCACATGCTAAATGAAACAGACTTGATTTGTATGGTACTTGAGATTTCTTTAGGAGAGCACCTTTTGTAAAATGGACTTTGGTGGTCAAATAGCCAAATATATGATGAAAACAATCTGTGTAGTATGACAAAAACAGAAGTTCTAATACTCTAAGGGTTATCTGAAATCTAGAAAGTGATGCTGAAGTAAGTGCAAGCAAGTTAATCGTTTTTGTGTCTTTTCAACAATAACTACATTCTGTGAGTTGCATCAATTCAGAATTTGGGTTTATCAGTAAGTACACTTTTAGAACCAAAAATAATCAGTAGTTTAGTTGCCCTTTGCTTTGTATTGCTACAAAAAAAATTCTCAAAATTATGTCACTACTGGACTCCACAGAGTGAAACTGGTTGTTTTCACTGATTTTCACAAAACTCTTGCAATGTTTCTCAAATCAAATTCAAAACACCCATTCTTCCAGCCATGTGAAATATGTAGTTAGAAACATTGCATGGAAAACAACATATTTTAACCCTTTTGATATTGATTTGGTCCAGAGTTCAGACCTTTGCCCCTCTTCTTCACTCTACATACATGTCTCTGGGCAATTTCATCTATTTCCATAGCTGATTAAATGCAGACTTATTTCCAGCCCAGAGTCATGCCAACTTGGCATCTACAAATATTCCATGGAGGAAAGAAACAGGACAAAAGAATGAACTAACATTGTTGATGGTCCACATAGCTCCAGCAGCTCAAACTCATCTCACTCTTCACCACCAAACTCTGCCTCCTCTTACATATACATCATGTATTGAGTGGCTCCACCTTCCTTCCACCCACCCAGCAAAACTGGAAACTGAAGAGGAGACAACCTAGATTCTTTGCTCCCACTTCACCACACATCCAACTAGTTGGAAGGCATTTTAAATTACCTATCAGAAATATTTTAGATTATGATTTTTTTCTATACCTTCACCTCCAGTGCCACTGTTCAGGCCCTTCTCATTTTCCACGTGGTTGATGTAGCAACTTCAGCTCTGCTCCCTCCCTGTCATCACAGCTTCAGCCAAGTTATCCAAACCACAAATATAATAATGTCCTTCTCTTGCTGGAGTCTTGTAATGACTATCAATTATGCTCACAAAAAGTTCAAATGTTTCCAAACAGTCCCTCCTATACACCTCTCACAGCACCGACACTAACCTGTACACATTCCCCTGGGAATGCAATACTGAAACCACAGTGCTTTGCAAGTGCTTTTTCCACTCCTCCAGGAAAACTCTTCCAGTCTTTTCCTCTTCCTCCCCTTTTCAAGTGCTCCTTCTGTGCCAGCATAGTTCTACAGTAATCTTAAGCATGCAGCATTCTCTTCCTCAGAGTTGTCTTTCTGATCTTTAAGACTGCAGATTCCTTGAAATCAGAAACTATGTCTTTCCCCTGCGTATCTCCAGAATCTAGCACAGTGTCAGGAGCCTAGGAGGCTCTCTGAAGGACGTTGCCCAAAGTTCCTTACCCACCTGTAACAATCTTGCGATGTAGGGAGCTATGGCTACTTGAGAGGCAGTAAGGTACATGTTCCAGTTTGAACTTCCGTTAGTCACTCATTTTCACGTGGATCACCGAAGCATATTTCTAGCTACAAGATAAATCTAGCTCATCAGAATAGTTGAGCTCTACATAAAAGAAAAAGAAAAGGGTGCCTCTGTGACTAGAATGTCAAAAAGTGAGTATAAAAATAATTAAAGCTTTGGAGGTAATACAGAAGTCAGTAGCAAAGCTAGTAGGAAGGCAAGATGGGCATTTTATTCTCTAGACCATACTGCCTCCGTGTGGGAAGTTTTCTGGGCAAGGACATGTCTAAAGAAAAGCAAAGCCTTATACAGTGGTTGTAGCTAGAGTTTCTGTTTATCCCAAAAGTCTACTCCCAAATAGTAAGTTAAGAGTGAAGCAAGTGGGACAAGTTGTTTTCTGAAAGACTGCTGCCCACTTCCATGGATTTGGAAGAGAAACATTTTTGTTCATTTAAAATAAGTAGTCTTGTGAATGACTTTTGGAAATGTTGAGACCAAGAAATGAAATAACCATAATCTAATTGTTTTGCTTTTACTAGTTTGAACAATTATAGTTTAAAGGTCTCAATTGCTCTGTTTACTTAGGAGGAAAATATGATTGTAAGATTATGTCCTAAAAAAAAAAAAAAAACTGCTAAAGGCAGTCCTTATGTTTACTATGTAGTAGGCATAACATTTTTTTTAGTTTTAAAATCTTTAATTATAATGTTCAAAAAATTAGCATAGTCAAAACTAGTAATTGTTCCCTTCTTACATATTTCTCCTAAAGTAGAGCTTGACACTTCACTGGCACTTCAGCAACTTGAAATGATACAACCAGTTTGAGAAACACCTAGAAGAAGATCCATTTTCATTTACCTGGTAGAGAAAGTATTTCACAGAGTACTACTTATTGAAAGAAAAATCTTATGTTTTAGATACAAAAGACACTTTTCAGGATTCCAGGATTTCTTTAAACATTCCTCAAATGTCTAATAGTATATAAGCATCATTCAAAGGAAGAAGATGGTCTCTCTTCTGTTTCCACAAAAGATTTTGAGAAATTTCCAGAAACAAAATAATTGCTTATAATCTACCTTGATGCAAATATCCGAAGGCTCTGCTTTTGAATTTCCAGAATCTCAGAAGTATTCAAATTCATGACTTGTCTGTTTCCTGGCCAGTGGCCTTTGAAGTGGTTCTGGGATCCTTGATATTATTTGAAATGTCTGGCTGTCGGTAAACAGTTGCTATTTCCTTGATGTCAGTGAAGCTGCTCCCTTTCCTGTGACCTTTACTTATGGGACCTCTCGCTGAGGCCACATATGCATGTACATGTCTGTGGACCCCAGTCCATACATACGGTCCTTGTTAGATGCTTTTACTGCTTAATCTTAATGAGAAAGGAAGCATATCCATGATATCGACTCTTAACCGAATCTACATTTCTATTTTCTCTAAGGGTCAAGCTGTTTTTACTACATACACACAAAAGCTTGAGTAACATTCTCTTTAACGATGGGCAATGAAAGTACACATGTTTGGGAGTTCATGTACACCCGCGGCAGATTCATGTCAATGTATGCCAAAACCAATACAGTACCATAAAGTAAAATAAAGTACAAATAAAAATTTAAAAAAAAGAAAGTACACATGCCATCCATATGAAAAGCACATGATTTCTGCATCTCTGTACTAGTATTATTAAATACTTCAGAGATTAACAAAGATGACCATGTGCATAGTGTTTTCTTATGAGCAATCAGAGCCATGAACTTGAGATATGGCAAGAGAAAAGGCTAGCCTGAGGGGAAGATTAGGAGAAAAGAAAGAAGAGAGCTAAGAGAATCTGCCTGGCATTTTCTCAAAAAAGAGCAGCAGTCATTTTCACATAACAAGCTTAGGCCAAAGGGGAAAAACTGATTGCTGGCAGCATAAAGAAGATGTGGAACAGGAAGTAAAGCAAGAGTATTTTCGGTTTTCTCTCCCTATTCCAACTAGGCTTAAAAGGTAGAGGGGGAATACTCTTCTGAATCAGAAAACCTGAACTTCATCTGGAATTAACTGTGTGATCCTGGCCAAGTCAACTTCCCTGGGATTGAGCCTCCTTATACATAAAATGAAATAATCATCAGAAAGTTATTAGATAATTCCAGGGATGGTTTGGAATTCTGAAAATCAAAAGCATATTCAAGGATAGTTGGCAAAGGCTGCTCAAGGATTGGACTTTCCTAGCGGCACTAGTGGTAAAGAACTCGCCTGCCAGTGCAAAAGACATAAGAAACATGGGTTTGATCCCTGGGTCAGGAAGATCCCCTAGAGGAGGGCATGGCAACCCACTCCAGGATTCTTCCTGGAGAATTCTGCAGACAGAGGAGCCTGGCAGGCTACAGTCCATAGGGTTGCAAAGAGTCAGACATTACCAAAGCAACTTCACACACACACACACACACACACATTCAAGGATTATTCAAGGTGACCCAGTTAAGTAACAAGTATAAGTCACTAGTCACACACTTTCATCAGATATGAACACTTTTTAAGGAAACACTGTACAACCCTAATATAATACAGTTGGCTGTCTGCACTCACAGACATGAAACCCACCAGCATGGAGGGCTGACTATACTATGCGATTTTATATAAGCAATTTGAGCATCCATGGATTTTGGTGTATGTATGGGGTCTTGGAATAATTCTCTGCAACACTAGGGGATGACAGTAGTTGATTTACTTCACTCCTCTGAGGAATGGAGAAATGGGATGGGAAGGAAAGAGAAATAAAAGGAAGCAAGAGAACTAGCTCAGGATAGAAATAATTTGTTGAGAGAGGGAGAGGCAGAGTAACAGAGAGAAGGACAGAGAGATGCCAGCTAGACAACAGAGAGAAAAGGAAGGAGAGCCAGTAAGAAGGAAGATTTAGAGGCATGTAAGGGTGGATTATCATGGTATATGCAAGTAGCAATAAGTTGTTTGGTTCTGATAAATCTAACACTTAAGGAGCTAGAGAGGAACATGTTCTCTGCTAAGGAGGACTTGATTGGATTGCCAATAGGACTTATTTAGCAGAGTGGGTAAGAGCGTGGCTTCTGAAGCCCGACCTCTTAGCCCTGATCCTGGCTCTGTCATTTGCTGAACTGGTCATTTGGAGGAGATACTTTTAACCATTGTGTGTCTTAGTTTCCTCATCTGTAGAGTGGAGATAATGATAGCATCCATCTCATAGGGTTGTGATGAAAATTTGTGAGTTACTGCACATGAAGTGTTCAGAACAGTGCTGGCACAAAGAGATCATTCAATCAATACTGGCTGGCACTACTACAGGGGCTTCCCAGGTGGCACTCGTAGTAAAGAACCTACCTGACAATGCAGGAGACCTAAGAGATGCGCGTTTGGTCCTCGGAAGATCCCCTGGAGGAGGGCATGGCAACTCACTCCAGTATTCTTGCCTGGAGAATCTCATGGACAGAGGAGCCTGGCAGGCTACGGTCCATGGGGTCAGGAAGAGTCAGACACGGCTAAAGTGACAGCAGGCACGCACACACCACTGCAATCAGATTTTCAATTTAGCAAGATAATTTTATGGGACATTTCTTAAAGTCCTGTGCATAACTAATGGAGGGGGATTGAGATGAAAATAGGTAATTTTGAGACTATTGACTAGGTTTGTGAATTTTCTATAAAGAATATTATATTTTTTTCTCACCCCCCTCAATGAATAAAACAAAGTCACCATGACCTGGTTAGAAAGAATAAATATGTTTGGGGTTGAAAATATACAATAGATTGGGCTCTAAAATCACTGCAGATGGTGACTATAGCCATGAAATTAAAAGACACTTGCTCCTTGGAAGAAAAGCTATGATAAACCCAGACCACATACTGAAATTCAGAGACATTACTTTACCAACAAAGGTCCATATAGTCAAAGCTATGGTTTTTGCAATAGTCATGTAAGGATGTGAGAGTTGGACCATAAAGAAAGCTGCTGCTGCTGCTGCTAAGTCACTTCAGTCGTGTCTGACTCTGTGACTCCATAGACGGCAGCCCACCAGGCTCCCCTGTCCCTGGGATTCTCCAGGCAAGAACACTGGAGTGGGTTGCCATTTCCTTCTCCAATGCATGAAAGTGAAAGTGAAATTGTTCAGTTGTGTCCTACTCTTAGTGAGCCCATGGACTGCAGCCTAACAGGCTCCTCCGTCCATGGGATCTTCCAGGCAAGAGTACTGGAGTGGGGTGAATTGCCTTCTCCTAGGGTTAGCTGAGCCACCAAAGAATTGATGTTTTGAACTGTGGTGTTGGAGAAGACTCTTGACAGTCTCTTGGACTGCAAGGAGATCCAACCAGTCCATCCTGAATATTCATTGGAAAGACTGATGCTGAAGCTCCAATACTTTGGCCACCTAATGCAAAGAACTGACTCATTGGAAAAGACCCTGATGCTGGGAAAGCTGAGGAGGAGAAGGGGATGACAGAGGATGAGATGGTTGGAGGGCATCATCGACTCAATGGACATGAGTCTGAGCAAGCTGCAGGAGATGGTGATGGACAGGGAAGCCTAGCATGCTGCAGTCCATGGAGTCGCAAGAAGTTGGATATGACTGAGTGCCTGAAGTGAAAAATTATTTTACATCAACATGACCTAGCCAGAGAAATGCTTTTTTTTATCATCCATCACTAAAGTTATCTCCCTATGTGACTATCTTATGATTCCTGTGAGTTCTGGAGTAAATAGGCCAATGAAAAATGCCCAGCTTCAGAGCAAATAATCCAATAAGAGACTGACTAGTCCTGGACTCTTAGAATGAGTCTACACTGAGGGAGTCACCTATAAGAACTGGGCCTAGGAAGAGAAAGGGAACTGTGAAGACACATTAGTAACCTACTGGCATGATGGTCCAGTGTGTTAGTCGCTCAGCCATATCTGACTTTTTGTGACCCCATGGACTACAGCCCACTGGGCTCCTCTGTCCATGGAATTCTCCAGGCAAGAATACTGGGATGGACTGCCATTCCCTTCTCCATCAGATCTTCCTAATCCAGGGATCAAACCCCAGTCTCCTGCATTGCAGGCAGATTCTCAAAACCATTCCTCTTGTTTCCCCTGGTCAGGAAATATGGGAACCTACACAGGGAAGCCTTAGACCAGAAGGAAACTTTAAGCCCATCCTATCTATAAACAAGTCTGTGGGCAAGCATGCATATACTCAAAAAGACTCCTAGCCTGAAATCACAAATGAAAGAATGGGGATGATTGAAGAAAGTGATGATTAATATTCAAAGTTTTCCCATGTGTGTGTCTCTGAACCCAACAGATACGTCTCTTTTTCATCTTTAAATGCCTGGAGTAAAGAGCACTAAACGGTCAAATCAGGCATGTGGGCCAAGGAAGACTGAAATCAACTCTCAGTTATTCATGTTACTCCCAAACAACTCTAATAGTACTAAGGCTAACCAATCTGGCAGCAGTTCTACTGAAGTGTGAAAGCCTAGCTAACAAATTACAATAGTCAAGCAAAAAGACATTGAGGGGCTGAACCATGTGAATGGAAAAGGCAAAGTTAAGAGTAAACTGGGAGAGTAGCAGGTGATGCATAAGGAGCATGTGGTGTAACAGGTAAGCTTCTGGACTCTGAAGTCAGACTGAACCAATTCCAAAATCTCAACTCAGTCACATACCAACTGTATAAACTTCAAGAAATTATTTCACTTTTCTGTTTCTTAGTTTCCTCATCTAGAAAATGGGCATAAGAAAGATCGGGACTGGATCTAGGGCAAGCATATATTTGCACGAGCCAGAAAGTGAGTGCTTCCTTCAACTCTGCTCTCTGGATGCCTCACATGACTCAACCTGATCCCAGCCCTGATAAAGACCTACTTCATAAGATAATCATAGAGATTAAGTTAACATACATGAAGTGCTTAAGAGCACTGTTTCTATGTTTAAAAGCATATAATAAGTGCTAGGTAACCAGCTGACATTATAGATTTGATTTGAGGGGTTAATGTGGAGAAGGCAATGGCACCCCACTCCACTACTCTTGCCTGGAAAATCCAATGGACGGAGGAGCCTGGTAGGCTACAGTCCATGGGGTCACGAAGAGTCAGACACGACTGAGTGACTTCCCTTTCACTTTTCACTTTCATGCATTGGAGAAGGAAATGGCAACCCACTCCAGTGTTCTTGCCTGGAGAATCCCAGGGATGGGGGAGCCTGGTGGACTGCCGTCTATGGGGTCGCACAGAGCCAGACATGACTGATGCAACTTAGCAGCAGCAGCAGAGGGGTTAAGGAGAGGAAATAAAATTCTAGGTGGAGTCTCATGCTTCTGGCTTAACTAATGGGATAAAAGCTGTTGTCACATAAGAAATACAGGGCAGAGAAGAGGCTGAGTAAAGGCTGTGAGACTGGCAGTTGGACTTGAGGGATGCATGGGACATTTTGGTGCAGATACCCAGAAGCTGTTAATAATCACCTCTAGGTAACTTAGATGGGAAACAGTGGAAACAGTGGCTGACTTTTATTTTTTCTGGGCTCCAAAATCACTGCAGATGGTGACTGCAGCCAATGAAATTAAAAGACTCTTACTCCTTGGAAGGAAAGTTATGACTAACCTAGACAGCATACTAAAAAGCAGAAACAGAACCCTGTATGTGAGACAGCAAAAGCGATACAGATGTATAGAACAGTTTTTTGGACTCTGGGAGAGGGAAAGGGTGGGATGATTTGGGAGAATGGCATTGAAACATGTATAATATCATATAAGAAATGAATCTCCAGTCCAGGTTCGATGCAGGATACAGGATGCTTAGGGCTGGTGCACTGGGATGACCCAGAGGGATGGTATGGGGAGGGAGGTGGGAGAGGGGTTCGGGATGGGGAACACGTATACACCCGTGGCAGATTCATGTTGACGTATCACAAAACCAATACAATATTGTAAAGTAATTAGCCTCCAATTTAAATAAATTTAGATTAAACACACACACACACACACACACACCAAAAAAATAAATAAAAAACAGAGACGTTACTTTGTCAACAAAGGTCCGTCTACTCAAGGCTATGGTTTTTCCAGTGGTCATGTATGGATGTGAGAGTTGGACTGTGAAGAACGCTGAGCACCAAAGAATTGATGCTTTTGAACTGTGGTGTTGGAGAAGACTCTTGAGAGTCCCTGGACTGCAAGGAGATCCAACCAGTCCATCCTAAAGGAGATCAGTCCTGGGTGTTCATTGGTAGGACTGATGTTGAAGCTGAAACTCCAATACTTTAGCCACCTGATGAGAAGAGCTGACTAATTTGAAAAGCCCCTGATGCTGGGAAAGATTGAGGGCAGGAGGAGGGGACGACAGAGGATGAGATGGTTGGATGGCATCACCGACTCAAAGGACACGAGTTTGGGTGGACTCCGGAATTGGTGATGGACAGGGAGGCCTGGCGTGCCGTGGTCCATGGGGTTGCAAAGAGTCAGACACAACCGGGCAACTGAAGCAACGTACTGTTGTTTAGTCACTAAGTCATATCCAACATTTTGCGAACTTCTGGACTGTAACCCACCAGGCTCCTCTGTTGATGGGATTTCCCAGGCAAGAATACTGGAGTGGGTTGCCATTCCCTTCTCCAGGGGATATTTCAGACCCAGGGATCAAATCCACATCTCCTCATTGGCAGGTGGATTCTTTACCACTGAGCCAGGAAGGAAGCCCCCTGGGTAAGTTAATGTTGCCTTAAAATGAGGAGCAGCTATATAGTTTCAAAGATCCATCACATCCGTGGAGGCAACAGTGCAAGTGATTATGTCACCCAGGAAGCCAAAGTGGTAGCGAGTTCTGATTCTGGGAAAGAGACTCCTTCTTACCAAAATATCCATGTAGACGCAGAAAGAGACTACACCTCTCAGTACCTTAAAGTAGGTCAAATAATCAACCTAATGCCAGAATGTGGGAAATATATCTACTTAAAGCCAAGCTGAATATACAAAAGAGACCACCTGTACCAGATCTCCCATCGCCTCCTTGCCCAAGTCAGTAAGGAGACCCTTCATCTTTTCCCCCTACTGAACAGAAAATTAGAAATCACAGAATTGGAAAACCAAGGCTCTCATTTTTAAAGACAAACTAACGGTCTCTTAAC
Source organism: Oreotragus oreotragus (assembly GCA_006410675.1). NCBI lineage: Eukaryota > Metazoa > Chordata > Mammalia > Artiodactyla > Bovidae > Oreotragus > Oreotragus oreotragus. The sequence continues at coordinate 202,086 of SJYX01017735.1, read as the reverse complement.
ACCCTCTATTAATTCCACATTCTTCTCCAAACTAAAGAAGAAATTCCCAGGAATGCAGTGAGAGAGACAGACAGACAGACAGTTGCAATTAGAAGGTGTGGTTGGGTGTTGCCTTACTGGAGTCAAGAGAAGTCTTAGTTGCAGTGCATGGACTTGTAGGTTCGTTTCCTGGCTGCCTGCACCATGTGCTACTTACAAGTACTTGAGCTCAGGAGATAAATGAAGAATCTGTTTCAACAAAACCAAATGCAGTTAACCAAAGGTTTCAGAGACCTGAGAAATGGGCTGGCCATGCACATTAACTTGCCTTCAGCATGCTGAAGGAGATTCCTCTGGAACCACAGGCGGAGACTAGGGCAACCCGTACACCCTGTTTTATGAAATACTAAGGATGGATACATCTGTCTTTTGAGAAAGCCAGGAAAATATAGAGCCTTATAAGGGAAAAATCTTCAGCTTGTAGAAAATGAAATTTTCCAATGAAAACTCAGAAATCATACCGCAGGAGGCTAGAAACAGCTCAGTTTTATATCCTCGCAGAATACAGGGAGGCATTGTATCTAAGAGACAGGAGGAAAAAATAAACAAGACACTGTGATTGAAAGGCAACAAAATAAATATGCAATAAGGATGGATGAAAGAAATTAAAGTTCAATTGTTTAATTTATATCCTTATAGACAGCAGTATTATTGAAATTGTGAAAAATTAATTAAAGGACAAATTTGAAATGCTCTACCAGAGATTTTTAAAAAGACAAATAAATAATGATAGAAGACAGCATAACATATTCAAGGAAAGGAAAATGAAGATTTAAAGATTTTTAGCATCCAAAGCAAAGTGATAATAACTGAACACAACAAAATAATTAAAGGCATCTTTGAAGAAAACTTTGATTTGAAAATAAAACACATGAGTTCTCTTTAAGAAATACCATACCTTGGTAAACTTAATGAAAGGTCATAGATAAAATCACTTGCCAAAATATTTTAATGGGAAAGAAAACTTTAAATGTGTAAAGGACAGAGAGTGTTTTTTTCAAAAGAATAAAACTCAGGTGGTCATTAAATTTATCAAATAAAACACTAAATATCAAAATAAATAAGTTGTGTGCCAAAACTTATACGTGAATAAGAGCGAAAAAATATACTCAAGGATACAACAGCTTAGAAAGCACACTATTCAAAGACCCTCTCAGAACACCTTACTAAGAGACTTCTTCAAGAAAATATAAATTAGTCATATTAAGAGAGAATCACCTCTGAGGAGAATTTCTGTGTTCTCCTGACTCATATCTAGTTGGATGATCATGATCAGATGGACTCTGCAGCCTGGCAAGGAAGGCCCAGCTGTGCCTCTTACAGCTTCTCCCTGCTGCTCCCCCTCCTTCCACACATCAGGAAGTCTACCTTGTCCCAGAGTTCACAGAGAACCAACTGGCATCTTNCCAGAAGTAAAAGTTTTTAAAGCAGTCAGAAGAATCCTGAGTTACTTACATACAGACAGAAATACACATACATGTGTTTATAATAAAACACTATTCTAGAAGATTTATAGAAGCTAATATTCAGTGGTGTTATTTATATAATTTGTTTTTCCAAAGTTACATTTTATAATCAGGAAAAAAATGTAACTAAGCAAAAAATAAAACACTTTATCTTCTGAAACATACTTGATATACATTTATTAATATCCAGAGTGAAATGCCTAAAATCTGAGAAAGCTGATTCTATATTTTATTGGTAAATGGTTGTAATATAAAAATCATAAAAAGATAAACTGATTTTTATTACCTATAACTGAATAAGGAAACCTTCAAAAATTTAATTTTTAAAATGAGAAGTTACATATAACATTTTTAGAAGCGATTTCATTATTGAAATCCTTAAAGTTTCTGCAAAAAAAAATTGCAATAATGGTTTGATGCTATTACCAGTTCAATGGACAAAGGTGAAAGGGTAACAAGTAAAATTAAAATCATTAATGTATGTCATAAAATATCCCAAACTGCAACTTAGGAAATTGAATAGCTGACTAATGCCTTAAAATTTAATGAATTGAAAAAATATTTGGAATATACTGAACATTATCCATGCCATATATTTTGATATAATAATAANGGTTTGATGCTATTACCAGTTCAATGGACAAAGGTGAAAGGGTAACAAGTAAAATTAAAATCATTAATGTATGTCATAAAATATCCCAAACTGCAACTTAGGAAATTGAATAGCTGACTAATGCCTTAAAATTTAATGAATTGAAAAAATATTTGGAATATACTGAACATTATCCATGCCATATATTTTGATATAATAATAAGAAAATAATCAATGATCAAAGACTTCAGTTTGCCATTCATACATATCAACAACTCAGAAATAAAGATTATAAAACAAATGTTTCTTTGATAGCTAATAAACACTCAGCATTTGTTAAGAAATAACTTCCATTATGCATAAATAAGAACTGTTCCATCTATCCTAACAGTGTATTCCTAGCTGACTGTCTCTTCAAGTCCTCTGGGTTTTATGCTTTTTCCACATGCTCCGGGGTAGACTGGCACTTGCAGGTTATCAGAGAAATAGACATGTGCCCTCACACATTCCAAGGATCCAATCACACATGCTGCTCTTGAGGGCTCACTATCATTAGGAGGACAGGGAACAAATCTCCAAATGGTTGAAGACAGATTATTCAAACTTTCAGCTTCTAACAAGACAGGCTGTTCTACTGTGAGCTCTGTGAAGGTTCTCAATGCCAGATGGAGTGTCAAAATGCATAACCTAAGAATGAAGTAGAAGTCTATATGAAAGTGAGGCAGGACAGACTATCTGGGCAAGTGACATTAAACCACAGATTCATCCGGCGGGTGGATCACAAGTCAGACAGTTCTAAAATAAGCCTCCAGGGAAATGCTCATGACAAAGACTATTTATTACAAAAACACAGACACATCCATCCATCTACACCCACACATACAGAGCTTCTCTTCGTAATTTGAAGATCTTTTATAAGACATTAATGTAGTAAGAGAATATATCAAGGATGTCATATAGAAAAAAATAAATCCATGAAGGAACACCATCTGGTAGTTAACAGAGATGCACACTCACCCTTTATGCTTTGTGTCTAAACACGCCATGGGCCAGAGAACCAGACGCTTGTCCCAAAGGTAACGGGCAAAGTCCTGTGGCTTCGATCTCTCTTGGTAGCCCTTCCATATCCATGTAATTTTAAGAGTACTATGATTTTTTGGATGATTTTTTATTCTCTATAGATTCTAACAAATAATCATGCTAAAGAAAGTGCAAATATTACTTTGCATTTCTTCTCTACCCACCCCCCCAACAATGACCCAGGTTATCAATCCGTTTGAATGGGTATTTACAGAGAATTCATTGTACTTCCCAGGTGGCACTAATGGTAAAGAATCTTCCTGCCAATGCAGGAGACTTGAGTCTGGGATTTGATCCCTGGGTTTGAAAGATCCCCTGGAGAAGGGAATGGCAACCTGCTCCAGTATTCTTGGCTGGAGAATCCCATGGACAGAGGAGCCTGGTGAGCTATAGTCGACAGAAGGTCACAAAGAACTGGACATGACCAAAGTGACTTAGCACGCACTCAGCACAAGCCACTCTACTCAAAGATATTCAAAAGCTTGTCTTAATCTTGACTCCATGATGTTCACAGGCTAAGAGTAGCTTCTTGTAACTAGAAAAGACTTCAAAATTTATGACCAAATTTTTCATGCTATTCTTTCAGATTGTCATATCACTTGTTAAGACTGAATGGATTTCTTTTAAAATTTGCTTTACAAAACAAATAAGTATGAGGAAAAAGTCAAAGCCCCAAAATCTGGATGGCTTAAAGCAACAGAACTGTTGCTGCTGCTGCTGCTAACTCGCTTCAGTCGTGTCTGACTCTATGCGACCCCATAGACGGTGGCCCACCAGGCTCCCCCGTCCCTGGGATTCTCCAGGCAAGAACACTGGAGTGGGTTACCATTTCCTTCTCCAGTGCATGAAAGTAAAAAGTGAAAGTGAAGTCGCTCAGTCTTCACGACCCCATGGGCTGCAGCCTACCAGGCTCCTCCATCCATGGGATTTTCCAGGCAAGAGTACTGGAGTGGGGTGCCATTGTCTTCTCTGAACAGAACTGTACTGCCCCACAAAAGTCCAAAACAAAGACCTTCAGCAGGGCTGGTTCCCACTATGAGCAATCTAGGGGAGGAACCTCCCTTGCCTGTCCTAGCTTCTCATAGCTACTGGCCATCCTTGGGGTTCATCTTGACGTCACTGTCTCCATCCTCATGTGACCTACCCTGTGTCTCTTTTCTTACAAGCATCCTAGTGATATAGGAATGCAAGTATCAGTGAAAGACTTGAAATTATTGAAGAAATTCAACAATTCCTTTTTATGATGTAAAAAAATGCTTCTTTAGGTATAAGTTATTTAAACCTATTATCTGATTAGCATTTGTTATGATTGAAAGAATATGCTTTTTTTTTTTTTTTTTTAAATTAAGAACTCCAGGTTTGGGAGCTTTTTTTTTTTTTTCCTATTGTTTTAGTCAGTCACCACTTACTATAGAGTAAGGTAAGCATCCTCACCTCTTAACAGCAACTTTACTACCCCTGGGACATTTAATTCAGATATAAGGTACCTACACCCTGCATGTCTCAGATAAGCAGGTTTCTTCACCTCTACTGATTTCGGTGTTGACCATCTGGTGATGTCCATGTGTAGAGTCTTCTTTTGTGTTGTTGGAAGAGGGTGTTTGCTATGACCAGTGCATTTTCTTGGCAAAACTCTATTAGTCTTTGCCCTGCTTCATTCCACATTCCAAGGCCAAATTTGCCTGTTACTCCAGGTGTTTCTTGACTTCCTACTTTAGCATTCCAGTCCCCTATAATGAAAAGGACATCTTTTTTGGGTGTTAGTTCTAAAAGGTCTTGTAGTTCTTCATAGAACCGTTCAACTTCAGCTTCTTCAGCGTTACTGGTTGGGGCATAGACTTGGATAACTGTGATATTGAATGGTTTGCCTTGGAAATGAACAGAGATCATTCTGTCATTTTTGAGATTGCATCCAAGTATTGCATTTCAGACTCTTGTTGACCATGATGGCTACTCCATTCCTTCTGAGGGATTCCTGCCTGCAGTAGTAGATATAATGGTCATCTGAGTTAAACTCACCCATTCCAGTCCATTTTAGTTCACTGATTCCTAGAATGTCGATGTGGAATGTCCCTGGTGGTACAGTGGATAAGAATCCACCTGCCAATGCAAGAGACACAGATTCAATCCCTGGTCCAAAAAGGGCCCACATCCTGTGGAGCAACAGCCCATGCACCACAACTACTCAGCCGATGCTCTAGGGTCTGCCAGCTGCAACCACGGAGGCCCATGTGCCTCGAGCCTTCAGTCTGCAACAAAGGAGCCACCAAAGTGATAAGCCCACATGCTGCAATGAAGAGCAGACCCCACTCACCGCAACTAAAGAAAGCCCGTGTGCAGCAATGAGGAACAGTGAAAAAAAAATTAAAATACCCCTTCCTCTGCATCAAAAAAATGTTTAGTATTTATTTTAAATAGACTGCTAGAGAAATAATGTTTATAGCTGGGTGATAGAATACGAATGTATATGGTCTTCCTTTTCATTTTCTGAAATTCCCAAATTATCCATGTAAAGCATTATATAATCTTACGATTCATAACTGTATTCTCCAGTAATCATTTTTATTGAAATGAAAAACATTTCATTTTAAAACTGAAGAGAATGATCCCTAATGATCCCTAACTTCAGTGGGAGTCATCAGCATGAACAATGACTAGTAATGATGTCAAATCAAGAAAGAAAATTCAAGAAAGGGGAAGCAGTAATCAAATCATCAAATACTACAGAAGTCAAGTATTAATACATCAAGACTTAGAGATCTCCATGGGATTTGGCAAGGCAAGAGCTGTTTCAGTGGAATGGCGGAGGCAAGAATCAGATGAAATAGTTTAAAGAGTAGAAGGAGAAGAGGAGGCTGGAACCATGAAAAGTGCCAGAGGTTGAGTGTTCCTATAACTGTCATAGGCATCAAGGTCATTCTTATCTAGCACACCTAAATCAGTATACTGTTCACGTCCTCTGCAACTACTGTTCTTCACTTACCCCTTATAAATCATCCCCTATTTATTTTGGAAATCCATATGGTGCCCATGAATCTTACTCTATGTTGTACTACAGAAGTGGCTCCCATAGCCCTAGAATGACCCAATCAAGGCATTTCTAGTCCCCTGAAAGTACATGGGTAAGAGATGCGACCTACCCTGGTCCAAACACAGGAAAAATAAGAATTTTGCTAGGAATTCTAAGACATGGATGCCAGTCCTGCCACTAGTCACCACTCTGCAAGCCATATTATTCCTCTGTTCCCATGGAGTGACATGATACAGTGGCCTGACAGATGTCCTCTCCTGCTCTGGAAAAATGCACAGTGAGGATAGGAGATCTAGAAGCTGAGGTCACCCTGTTGTGACCATGAAGAAAAAAGATGAGGACAAAGCCAGTATGTGAACAAAGCTAAGTGACATGAAAACTAGGAAATCGCAGAGAAACACAGCAAGGGACTGGACCAAGCTTCCCTGCAGCCTGTCCTACCTCTGGACTTTTTCAATAGCTCAATTCAGTCGCTCAGTCGTTCGAGCAGGGCCCCATGTTCCTCCCAGAGGGTGAGGAGCCGGCAGGGCGAGGCGAAGGTCTCCGGTGCAGGCGGTGCGGCGCTGTGTCCTCCGTCTTCCTTTGTATTTCTTACATAAGCTTGGTAAACAGTGCCCTAGAAGTCCCGAGCCGCCTCCTCAGCCGCTTTCTCTCATTATCTGTACCTCGATCAGTTTCTTCAGAAGCCGTGGCCTCCTCCCCTCTATATTTTTAAAAAGACGTCTAACTTTTGCTTTCTCTGGCAATATTTGAAATAAGATATTGCAGAATTGTGCAACATAAGTAGTATATGGTAGGTGACATTTATTATACCCTCTGTGACTTGGATGAACATCTTGATGAGGCTCCAGATGTGATATCTAGAGAATATGTAGTAATCAGGACAAAGGAGGAGGGGAGGGGGATAAGAACAAAAGAATGGATAACGTGAGCAATAGTGACATTTGTCACCAGGAGGCATTTTAAGATGGTGCTTCTCTTTGACTAGCCATTATACTTCCATAAAAAATGTGAGTAAACAGGGAAACCTTTGAAGTTCTAGCTTTTAAAGTCATTTTTATAACCACTGTCTACACATCTTAAGTTTAGACTTCCCTAACTGCTCTAACCCCTTCTCTGTGAGAGTATTCCCTGTGATGTGGTGGCCTCTGAAGCTTGTACCCCCAAGACTCTGACCCTTAATGGCCATAGTTGATTGGATTATGGAAAGACTACCTGGTCAGATTCCTTAAAATTTTGGAATTGTGACTTGAAAGTAATTGTTGGACTCTGGCACTTAAACAGGAAAGTCAGATAAAGCAGGAGAAACAAACAACAACCCCACCCCGCTAGCCTTAACAAACAGGTGCAGAGAAGCAAAAACAAAGGCCAAGTGATGAGAAATAGGGATAGAGGAGGAAGAAGGTAAGGAAGAGCATTAAAGTCTTTGTTTTAATGCCTCATGAAGTCTTTATTTCCTGCCCTTTGGTTCCATGAACTATTATTCCTGATAGTAAATCCCCTTTCACTTAAGACTAGCCAGAGCAGATTTCTCTGCTCTGAAGAATTGAGTTAAATTCTTCCTAAGGTAGCAAGAGAGAGAGAGAGAAAGAGACATAAAGTGTCTTTCAGATCAAGAAAAATACTTGTGTAGCTCTATTAGGTGTAGAGATAGAGGAGGGGGCTCTGTATACTAGAGATCCTCAGCCTCCACTGGACCTTTATGTGTTGTTTCATGATGGTCATTTGTGTGTGTGTGTTGGGGGGTCGTGGTATTCATTTGCTCATCAGCCCCTTCTGTACCTTATAGGCCCTCTTAATGCTTCCTTTTGGCTTTTACTTCTGCCCAACTGCCTTTTTCTCCATTTTCTATGTACCCAGGGAAGTAGAAAAGTATCTGATTATGCCAAACTTTTCACCAGTTCACTTCAGTTGCTCAGTTGTATCTGACTCTTTGCGACCCCATGGACTGCAGCATGCCAGGCCTCCCTGTCCATCACCAACTCCTGGAGTTTACTCAAACTCATGTCCATTGAGTTAGTGATGCCATCCAACCATCTCATCCTCTGTCGTCCCTTTCTCCTCCTGCCTTCAATGTTTCCCAGCATCTGGGTCTTTTCAAACTGGTCAGCTCTTCACATCAGGTGGAAAAAGTATTGGAGTTTCAGCTTCAACATCAGTCCTCCCCATGAACATTCAGGACCCCAGACATGTGGATAGGCTTCTATGGATGGTTTCCAGTCAGTTTCCTCTTCTGTACCATTAAAATATCATCTACTCTTCAGAGCTGCTTTGAGAGTAAGGAAGGTAAAGTGCCTAGTACCACACTTAAATTCTATAGCATTTTAAATGTTATAGATAACATTTCCAAATTTTATTTGGAAATAATTTCAAACTTAAGATTGCAAGAATAACGCAAATAATGCTTAAACATTTTGCTTCCTTGATTTGTTTCTTTGTAATTTTGTTATGAATGATTTGAGAATAATCTGCATACATTATGGTTATATATCCTAAATACTTCAGTGTGTATTTCCTTAGATTATACTGTTAAACACAGTAGTTATAACCTTCAGTAAATCAACATTGATACAATACTATTTTCTAATCTTCTATCTCTATTTTTTTTTTAGCATTATATGTTATATATATATATATTTTTGTATTTATTTTTTTTACACGAACTCCAGAGACTAATTACTTTATAATATTGTATTGGTTTTGCCACACATCAACATGAAATCTGCCACAGGTATACACGTGTTCCCCATCCTGAACCCCCCTCCCTCCTCCCTCCCCATACCATCCCTC
>SJYX01017735.1:139265-192707 GCA_006410675.1 Oreotragus oreotragus | reverse complement strand
TTTTTTTTTTTTTTAATTCCGGCTGTTTGGGGTCTTAGTTGCAGCATGTGGGCTCTAGCTCCCTGACCAGGGATTGAACCTGGGCCCCTTGCACCGGGAGCACAGAGTCCCAGCCACTGGACCACCAGGGAAATCCCCTAAGTTGCCTTTGACTCTCACCCTTACCCCTCCAACAGACGCAGTCTGGGTCCCACCCATATATCCCCCCTTGGATCCTACCATTGTCATGAGCTCCAGACCACTTCTAACAGCCAGTTCTTACATGTCTTTCCTGAGGACTTTTTCTAAACCCACAGCAGGTAGCCAGGAAGTGCCAGAAAATAAGGGCCCTCATCAGTTCAGTTCAGTTCATTTCAGTCGCTCAGTGGTGTCCGACTGTTTGCGACCCCATGAATCGCAGCACCCCAGGCCTCCCTGTCCATCACCAACTCCCAGAGTCCACTCAGGCTCATGTCCATCGAGTCGGTGATGCCATCCAGCCATCTCATCCTCAGTCATCCCCTTCTCCTCCTGCCCCCAATCCCTCCCAGCATCAGAGTCTTTTCCAGTGAGTCAACTCTTCACATGAGGTGGCCAAAGTACTGGAGCTTCAGCTTTAGCATCAGTCCTTCCGATGAACACCCAGGACTGATCTCCTTTAGAATGGACTGGTTGGATCTCCTTGCAGTGCAAAGGACTCTCAAGAGTCTTCTCCAACACCACAGTTCAAAAGGTATCAATTCTTTGGCGCTCAGCTTTCTTTATAGTCCAACTCTCACATCCATACATGACTACTGGAAAAACCATAGCCCTGACTAGAAAGACCTTTATTGGGAAAGTAATATCTCTGCTTTTCAATATGATGTCTAGGTTGGTCATAACTTTTCTTCCAGGGAGCAAGTCTTTTAATTTCATGGCTGCAATCACCATCTGCAGTGATTTTGGAGCCCCCCCAAAACTAAAGTCTGACACTATTTCCACTGTTTCCCCATCTATTTCCCATGAAGTGATGGATTAGGGTTAGGCCTTCAACCAATGACCGGTCGAATTTGGTGTATCAGTAGCCCAGCTTTCGACTTCCCTGGTCGTCCAGTGGTTAAGAATATGCCTGTCTACACAGGAGACGTGGGTTCGATCTCTGGTCCAGGAAGATCCACATGCCATGGGTCAGCTAAGCCTAACAGCCACTCCTAAAAGCCTGAGCTCTGGAGCCGGTGCTCTGCAAGGATAGAAGCCGCTGCAGCCAGAAGCCCTCGCACCGCAACTAGAGAGTAGGCCCGGCTCAGCAACTAGAGAAAAGGCCCCGTGCAGCAAGGAGGACTCCGTGCAGCTAGTAAATAAAGACACAGTTTTTAGGAAAAGACCTAGAGGAGCTATTAAAAACTAAAACAGCCCCAGTTTCTGCACCTCTTGAGCTGGATAATTCTGAAGCATGATTCTTCCTTGGCTCTCAGAATGAACCAAGCCCTACTCCAGTCACTGGCTTGCGTGCATGCTCAGCTGCTAAGTCATGTCCGACTCTTGTGACCCCGTGGACTGTAGCCCGCCAGGCTCTTCTGTCCATGAGATTTTCTAGGCAAAAATAGCAGAGTGGGTTGCCACGCCCTCTGCAAGGGATCTTCCTGACCCAGGGATCGAACCCCCATCTCCTGCATCTTCTGCCCTACAGGCGGAGTCTTTACCTGCTGAGCCACTAGGGAAGCCCACAGGAACTGGCTTAATACCTCACTTTTTAGTGGTTGCCTTCCTTCCCTTGTCTCTCTTCCCCACCCCCATACCAGTGTGCCTTGTATATTGCATTAAGTTGAGTCTTGTCTCAGAGTTTATTTTTCAGTAAACCCAAATGAAGATCCTCCTATATCCAAACTTCTGCTGAACTCTATTGCATTTACCTTCAGAATATTTGTCGAATCTGGCTCTTCCCATCTTTACTGACATTAGCTTAGTTTAAGCCATCACAGACTTGTGCAAAATATCCACGCGGTAATTACCATCACTCTGCCCCATTGTCCTCTACAGCTCATTGTTTCGTCAGCCTCTAAATATGGTCATGTTTTCCTTGAGACATCCTGCTGGCTTTTCGTTGTTTTTATGGGGAAGAGGAATGGAGCTTGTAAGCCCTGTGTTCTGGCTCCTGTCTGCCTCCCCAGCTGTCTGTTTCATGTGGCGCCTGCCTACTCACCTGCTCACCTGCTCCTACCACACTGGCCTTGCTTCAGCTCATGCACAGGACTCTTGCACATGCTGACCCTTCTCTCTGAAATGATTTCCCATTTGCCTTTGCCTATTGTTAACTCCTACTGGTTGTTCAGATCTCAGCTTCCTAGGGAAGCTCCTCTCTGCCCCTTCTACTGGTTCTGTGTTCTCTTGGTACCGTATAAGTCTCCTACAACTCCTATCACAGTTACAATATTATAATGCTTTGTCTGATTCTATGATTGATGCTTCTCTCCTCTTCTAGACTCTGAGCTCCATAATGATGGATCATGTCTCAGCTGTGGTCCATCATTGTTCTCCAAGCACTCCCTGCAATTCTTAGCCAAAAAAAAAAAAAAAAAAAAAGATGCCCCATGGATATGTATTCAATGAAAGAATAAAACTGTGTAAATATAAAGGCAGCTATTTCTAATCACATAGCCAATTAAGTAGGCCAAAGAAAAAAATCAGTCTCTTCCCAACAGTCAGCCTGATAAAAGTTCATGTAAGGTGGCCTAATATCATTGCGCGTCATCTCCTGTTTACTGGATAAAGTATATTAAGTGCCCTACCAAAGGTCAACATGAGTGAATAGCTCCTATCTGTAACCAGTTCTTGCCTTGTCGTCATTTCCATACCTAGCTGTCCTGATGTACTTTCCTAAGAGCTACCGGAAGATAAGAATTTGATCCTCGTCTTCCTTCTATTCCCAATGCTTGGATATATGTGGGGCTCATCTCCTTCAGATCTAGGTAAACTTGACTGGAGTCCCCATGGTAATTCAAGTGCAAAGTTCAGAGGTCTCCCGTGATTTGTTCAAACCCTTACAGGCTCGCATTTCTGCAGTCATCTCTGGTTCAGTTTCCAGCTTCTGTGAACCTTATTTCTGCATCCTGTGCCTTGACGTCCTTCCACATCTCCTTTACTGTGGTGTCAACCCACATCCAGGACAACGACCACTCCTTGTTTTCCCCAATGTTGTCTTTTACATAAATTTCTGTGTGACTTTAGTTGGAGATATAGGAGTATCCGCCAGATAAAGGTAAATTGCGGAACTTATATTTGAATATTACATTTTCTTGTTTTTAAAAGGTCCTGTCCATTTATGTCAAACTGGATTCCGGGTTGATGTTGTAGTTCTCAATACTTTCACCCTCACCTTGGTCTTCTCTGTTTGCTCACAGCACCAGCAAGATACTTCTTTCTTTTGCAGGAAGGCTGAATCTACCTATTTGATTCCTTGCATCTCATGCCCACTGGGACTCATCTTGCATATTCAATAGGCCTAGCAGTGAGTTTTCCCAAATAAAGAATTTATCTATACACGGTACATTAACTCCAGTAACACCTTTTTCTCACTCTACTGGATCTTTTTTCCTTTCTTTTTTCAATGAAGTGACAGAGTGAAGTGAGGACAGCCTTTATAGCCAAGGTTCGCAGGCACTGCGGATTTAAAAAACCCATTTGTGCAACGCCCATTTGATGTATAAATGCATTGGTTGTGTAAGGAGATAGATGAGCCTGAGAAATGGTGATGGGAGTGAATGATGAGATCAGAAGGACTTGGAATAAGAAGCTGGATATGAGGCTTGGGCAGAGGGAAGGTAGAAATGAAAATAGAGATGGGCAAGCGAGGCTGGGTTGCAAAGGCTGCAGGTGAGAGCTGGACATGAGGAATTTATATTAAAGGAGTAGTCAGGATGACTTTTAGGAGAGAGGTGGTAGAACAGCCTTGAAACAGAGATGCCACTGGGTCACCAGCCAGGGGAGGTGGGCATTGGCCGTGTCACTGCCCGTTCATATTCTGTGTGACCTTGGACACATAAATCAATGTTTCTGAGCCTCAGTTTTCTTAGGTGTAAAGCATGTTTGCACTAGCTGGTCTCTAAACAGTGGCTACTTCTGAAATCTTGAACTCTGGACTTTCTCCAACTCTATTTGAACCCATACAGGTAATTAAGCAGTTTTGCTGAATGTTTTACAAAGGAAAAATGTGACTGAGGAAAAGAATCGCTTTTTGTCTACTGTTTGAAGTTAACAGCGTGCAGAGAGTTCATTATGTAAAAATACCATTTGGGGAGATTAATTAAAAAATTCTGACATTCAGAGCAGGGGTTTGGGGCAGGAATGTACAAGTCTAGAGCTCTGGGTAGAATTAGGCATCTAAACATTGCATCTTATTACGTATATGGTCAAGCATTAGGAGGGGGACATTTGGAAGCCAATATTCCAAACCCAAGTACTCGTTGGCTTTATGCAGTTTTTTTTGATTATTGCATGTTTAATAGGATTTAGCTACAGTGCCTCTGCTTAGCAATCTGTTTCCTTGGCAATGCAATCCTCAGAGGGGCAGAGGCCATATGGAAAATAGGGGTTATTTTGTAATTTATTAAGTGAGGTGAAAGGAAGAGAATTNCCATGGGATTTTCCAGGCAAGAGTGCTGGAGTGGGGTGCCATTGCCTTCTGTCTCAAACATAAACTGAATTTTATCCCCCCTGCCTCTTTTTATGCCTAATTTTTGTACTGAAGAAAGATCTGGGGATGCATTTTTCAAGTGACAGTATAAATGCTATTTTTATTTCTGAAAAAATCATCTTTAAATACAGGGAAAACATTTTCATTTCTTCCTGAGACTTTCTTGCTTGTTTGTAGATGAAACTGGAAGGTATAGGGTCCCATATGAACCTTTTCAAAATGTGTGGAGTTTGTTTTTATTTTGATAGTTATCACAATAGTTCAAAGGACTTAACTGACCTCTACTTAGTCATTAACTTGTTTTTGATGTGTATACCAATGATATAAATACCTTTAAAATGAATTAAAATTTTTAATTTAGATTCTTCATTGCACTTAAAATTCTTGCTCAAAAGTCCTACCTACGTGAATATTAAGTAGCATATACAGCCTGGAAAAATAACTCCAAGTGCTTGAGTAAGAACACTATATTTACCTCATTGTCTTCTACAAATCCTATAGGAGGTTTTTTTTTTTTTTTTAAATTTATTTTTTTTTATTTAGCAGCTTTCAATGAAGGAACATTTATATAAATCAGCATCAGCCAAGAAAAATGTGTTCTATAACTCTAAACCTAAGTTAATCATTAGCTTTTGAAGTATTTAACGTTTAAATTGTCACAAGTCACTGATTCTACATTTTTTAAAATGCTGTGCTATTTTGATATCAAAAATATTTTGTAACATATAAAATGTAAATAACAATTCAGACAACTAATTCAGACATTAAGAACTTTCACTCTAAATTATCTGTAAAGTGTGTATACATTTGGAAATGTTTGCTAGTGTTTTTTTATTAATCATGTGATATTAATCATTGCGTCAGTTGAGAGTTACAGTTACATAAAAAAATTAAAAATATAAAAAAAGATTGAGGAATTTAAGGTTAGTTCCTAGATACCAGATATTATATCAATAAACTTTAACAAATATTGATCCATATTTGTCTAAATGTAAGCTTCTTTATTTCGACTCAGGGTTTAAACTATTATAAGAGATGCTTATCTGGTAAAATAATTTATATTGTTGCCTATAATTCCAGTCTCAGCATATAATCTCACATATACACATATAGCTGAAGTTGACAACAATTACAACTTTTTTTTATCAATTTTATTTATAATGTTGAATTTTCAACTCCATTTTAAGGGCAAGCCAGAACTGGAGAAATAAGGGCATTAGATTACTTTTTCTGTTCTTTAAACTTAAATAGAGATGGAAATTTTATTCTATTTTATACTTGTTTGTAATCAATAAGATGCTTAACATTTCAATCAAATTTACCTTACTTTTGCTCTGACCGTATTAGAATTGTTCTGTAAGGTAATCTTTCATTACCATTAAAATTTTAATTGGAAGAAAATATAAATAGAGGAAATCATAAAATTAAAATGTGAATCTTGAGAAATTAGTATACAGAGAATGCCATTATCACACCACCCAAGTCAAGAAGTAGATATAGCTTTCATTCCAGCATCACAGCTCCTGCTATTGAATACATCCATTAAATTACAGTCACTTCCCTAACCTTCCTAGAAATCCCTTCCTTGCTTTTGTCACTATGTATCCTTAACCATTCATTTTATCTGTTTTGAACTTTATATAAATAGGAATACAACTGTATATATTCACTTTTATGGATCTCTTAACTAATAACTTTTAAGTGAAAACACAAAGTGGTATAGATAGGCATACAAGAAAATTATCTTCAAGGTCAATGATGTTCAATTAAAAAGACAGGACTTTTTTCACTAGTTTATGGAAACCATATCCATACTCTTCTATTGTGGTCATGAGTGTTTTCTCTTGAACCTTTAACTGCCTGGTGAGACAGCTGAAATATATATGACTACATTGAATCTTAATTTGGCCAATCAAGAACATAGCTGATTTCTACAATAGAAATGCTAGAAGAAGCTTTCTTAACATAACTATGAATAGTTCTGGGAGCAGTTAAAGCAAAAGCTTATGTTAAAACACAAGTGTACCTGTAAAGACAATAAATTCTGTAGTTCATGAACTGAAATAATAGTGATTTTTAGTCTTAAAGAAAATGATTTATTTCATATGGACATCTAGAGATCAATGATAGATCGAAGAACAGGGTAAGCCCTCAAAGTTCTATTTCTTATCTGGCCTGAGGAGAATTTCAAATGGATTTAGTTTCCCAATTTTATAACTTAAGAAGCTTTTCAGTTAATGAAGTAACATTGGCTTCTACAGTTCTTTCAGATGTTATGTTTCTTTGCTGTTCTGACAACTCCATTTTTAGGGCTGAAAAAAAAGAAAGGGCACCAGTGTTCAAGAACTGTGGAAATGATACTGAAATCTAGACACAGATGAAAATGAACTTTAGTGAAACACTTGGTGAAATACTTGATAAGATAATGTACCCGGTAAGAACTGAGTTGATGAAGCCTCTCTTTTTTCGTTTTCAAAATAGGTTTCTTTTTCTGCAACAATTGGCCTATCATAAAAAGTTTTGATTACTTTCCTGTGTAAAAGGAGCTTTTGTCTTTTTTCTAAGTATCTCTGTTTCAGTTGTTTCACTGACCTTTACCATAAGCGGAAATTTCTAGAGTCTGCATATATAAGCTGAAACTGTTTTTAAGTCAGAAAAGAAACAATGGAAGATAATTATACCTTACTCTGAAACCGCCGAGTGCAGGCAAGGTATTTTCAAGTTGTCTTATTTCTATTCCTAAAATGAAATACATTTTAGGATGAGCCTTAGGATGGGTCTGTAAATATGTAAGTTACAGGGACATACACTGGTTGCCAGGAACTTATCACTACGACATTTCTCTATTTAGAAGTAGGACATCAGATAAAAATGGTATTGTTATTGTGATGGACAACACATGTGTGCATATGCAACTCTAAACATAGCAATTAGTCACCAGGAAATAAAGATTTCTTTTTCCATACATATTAGGTAAAAATTTCATCTGCACATTTCTTCAGATCTAGCTATTTTTAATGAGAAACTGATATAAAACTTAGTATTTTACACACCATTAGTTTTGCTATTATGTTTGGGCACCTCTCGGGTATTTTTTCTGGTAGATGTGTTTTATACAGTTTTTAATCCTAAAATCAAACTGACAGAATTGACAAGCAGCTTCTCTAATCCTTCATCAGAAAGCCACACCGAGATGAAGAATCTTAACACACCTTAGGATGCCCTCCCCTCACTGAGAAAAAATGGAGTAAGAGAAGAGACTCAGTATTGGTGCAAAGACTGAGAGTCTTTTCCAAACACGCCCTTGCTCACCAGCGCCAAAGATGCGAACACTCGAAAGCTGAAAGAAGAGCTGGACGCACATCTTGTCTTTGAGGGAGAAAAAGTGAGAAACAGCCAAGGAGAATAACCATCGGGAACTAATGACGTCCTGAACAAGTAATGGCAGAAAGGAGAGGGGAAATATCCTTAAGGAAGAAATTATTTTATCTCTAAAATACTTCAAAAGGCAAGAAACAAGCCAGACAGCTACTCATCTCAGTACAGAAAAAAAAAAAAAATTCTGTATTACATATACTCCTATAGAATTTAACATGTAGATTAAAAGCCAAGTGTATGAACTCATCTCTCAGTTAGAATTCTAGGTGGTGGTGCAGGCAGCCTCAGGTGGGAGACAAGGGAGATGAAATGGAATTCACACGTTCTCTTCATTAGTTACTTAGCAACCTGTTGGCAGTACTATTGGGTGCCAAGAACTAGTTTATTTGCTGTTGTTGTTGTTTATTCACTAAATGGTGTCCGACTCTTTGCCACCCCATGGACTGTAGCCTGCCAGGCTCCTCTGTCATGGGATTTCCTAGGCGAGAATAACGGAGTGGGGTGCCATTCCCTTCTTCAGGGGATCTTCCCAACCCAGGGACTGAACTCTCGTCTCTGGCACTGGCAGGCGGATTCTTTACCGCTGAGCCACCTGGGTAACAAAGAACTATGTTAAGTACTTTGCAAATATGAACTCATTGAATCCACGTTGCCAACCTATATTCTGGCTACTACCACCTGGCATATCTTATAGCCGAGAAACCGGAGGCACGCAGGAACAAAAGCTCCCCCAGATCACAACGCTAGTACGTGGCAGAAACAGGATTTAAATTCGGGCACTGTGGCTCCACCATCCGCGGTCTTAATCTTTGCCCTGCTCCTTCTGCACAATCACTTGGTCAGATGTATCATACCTTTACTTGATCCTTTAAGAACAGACAGACAAAAAAGAAAAGCTCACAGAGAATGCTTTTAACCAATTTTTTCTTGCTTTGTTATCAGAAAGCACCCACCCACACACAGCTGGTATGTGAATTGCAGAAGGTAGCATAGCTAGAAAATAAAGCTAGACTTTTTATCTAGTGAGTTAGGATGCTTCTTATCATATAGACTTAACTGTTTAACTTCAGTGTCTTACTATTCCACATTGGAAAATAAGTTATTTTCTTAAAAATATGGAAGAAAAGCTTTCTGGAGTAAAAAAATAATATGCATTAAAATAAACCTGAAAAAATAAGTACCACATGTAAATGCACATACAATTATTGACAGATATCACTTCAAAATAATAGATGCAAATTTACCACATATTAGCAAACAGAATTTAGCTGTACACTGAAATAGTATGATAGACACAGAAGGCTTATTCAAGGAACACAGGGATAGTTCAATTTAAAAATGTTAGACTCCACTGAGATTTGAGGCAATAAGGCGTAATAATCCACATAACAAATTCTCCTGTCTCCAAAAAAATTGATCAAGTTCATAATTTGGGGAGGGAAGGAACTGAAAAACCTAGGAAATGGGCAGAACTCTGATAGCCAGATAAAAATGTATAAATATCAAAAGATTGTCCATAAAAATACAATATTTTCTATCAAATCGTTTAGAGAAATAAAACTCTGTAATGCCAAGCAGATGCCTAAAAATAATTTTTAAGGATGAGAAAACAGAAACGGGCCACCTGGAAGTTAAAACACATGTTCAGCTTCACAAGAAACCGAGGGCAATACAAACTAAAACCCCTGAAAATGCTATTGCTCATCTGCTAGTTTGACAAAAATTTTAAAAATCAATTCATACAAAATTTTGTTGAAGATATGGAAAAACTTAAACACTTACCCACTGCTGCTAGAGTTGGAGAGATGAATATGACCAATTTGAAAAGCATTTTTGGCAACACCTTGCAAAGCTGACCTTTATCCCAGCAGCTCCCAAATGGCTGCACGTGGGAATCATCTGGGGTCTTTGTAAACTTGTGATTTGTGGCTCCACCTCCAGCCAGTCTGACTTAATTGATAAGACCTGGGCGTTGGGAGCTTTCGATGCTCCTAGGTAATTCTAATGGAAAAGGAAATGGCACCCCACTCCAGTACTCTTCCCTGGAAAATCCCTTGGACGGAGAAGCCTGGTAGGCTACAGTCCATGGGGTCGCGAAAAGTTGGACACGACTGAGCGACTTCCCTTTCACTTTTCACTTTCATGCATTGGAGAAGACAATGGCAACCCACTCCAGTGTTCCTGCCTGGAGAATCCCAGGGACGGGGGAGCCTGGTGGGCTGTTAAATCTGGGGTCACACAGAGTCAGATTTGACTGAAGCGACTTAGCAGCAGCAGCAGCAGGTGATTCTAAAGCACAGTGTTGTTTGGGATACTCTGCCTAGTTCCCTCTAAGGCAGGACCTACACTATGGAGCATGTAGCTAGAGAATCTCTCACACGTGTGAACCAGGATAGTTACAAGAGAGTCAATAGTAAAAATGGTCAAAATAGCAAAATATTGAAAACAGAATGTATATTAGTCTAGAATAGATATCACAGAAGAAAAGAAATAAAAGCACATTCTCAGAAGCCTTGATTCTCAGAAGCATATTATGGAGTGAAGGAAGTCTGTCTTAGATGATAAACAAAGTGTGATTTCCAGTTATATGGTGTCTAAGCTACACAACACTTGATAGAGTTTTAATTAGGGAGGCATAATTGAATAAGGAAGGAAATAGAGGATGTAGGGCAGGATAGGTTTCAAGATAGTGGTTGATTTCAAGGAGAAAAAAAGGAGTGGTCAGAGAGTGGATACTGGAACCTAAGCTTTGACTTGGTTGTATGTGTTGTTCCGTTGCTAAGTCATGACCGACTCTCTTGACTCCATGAACTATAACCCATCAGGCTCCTCTGTCCATGGATTTCCCAGGCAAGAATACTGGAGTGGCTTACCATCTTCTTCTCCAGAGGATCTTCCTGGGCCAGGGATCTAACCCACGTCCCCCACGTCCCCTTGGCAGGTGGATTCTTTACCATTGCTCCACCAGGGAAGCCCTGGTGTTGTAGGTACACAGCTATTTCTTTTACTGCTGCTCTTTACCTTTATTTTATGTTTTACACACTTTTATATATTAGCTGTATTTCAAAATAATTTAGAAGTAAATTGATGTACAGATTTTAAACAGTGGATAATAGATTGTTCACATGGTAACCATCACTCAGACTATTGAGAGAAAAATGTGTGGGTGATGTGTCAAGTGTGAATACAAATAATGAATAGATTCTGTTGCAAAAGCTGATAAGGAATCATGTCATTTGGGCAATTACAGCAAGGTCTGAGAGTCAAAGATGGATAAGGAGGTACTCAGGATTCAGTGATGCAGAAAATGGAGCTGAGGGGATGGGCAGGAAGGGGGAAAGGAAAGTCAAGGCATCTTTGGGGTTTCTAGGTTGGATCACAAGAACACCGAAGTATGCTCTTGTGGGCACATTCAGCTCGACACAAGACTCCTCACCTACATGCACGTGTGCAGATAGAGATGTAAAATCTGGGTCTCAAGAGGCAGGGCAGAGTATGGGCATTTTTCCAGATCATCAGTGACCAGATACTAAAGGTACTTGTGGCTGAAAAAGAGATTTCGTAGGATAATTTAAAGTCATAAGACAATTCCGAGGAAGTAACTATAGAAGTTCAGGCAAAGAGCACTGAGAAGGTACGCCAGAGAATTGAAAAGAAATAAGCCCAGTGAGTTATTTGGATAATGAGAAGACAATAAGCACAGCCATGTGTCACCAGAAATCACTTTTACTTACTACATATAAAGTTGGTTTTAAAAAATTAAAACCTATGTTATCCTGAGGCTGATAAAAGTCAGTGGTTTAAAAAGGAGAAGCATTTCATCAGACTATCTTTTAAAAAAATAAGAACCCCATAACTGGCAATTTAAAATGAAAATCTATAAATCCTTTTTATCACTGTATAAAACTATGGATCAGCTATTCCTCTACTAGTCAAGAATTCTAAGGAAATGAGAAAACATAGTGATTGCATAGCACTTTTTTGAGTCTTTTAAGTTTGGGCAAGTATCAACAGATATTTTAACTTTATAGTATTTCCATGGCACATTTATTAAGTTATGGAATTTTACTGAAAGCCCTAAAATTTCAACATATCTAGTCTGTCACTGTCTTTATGGAATAAAAGCAGGACAGCTATATTTGTCTTCCTTTCAAACTAGAATTCCTTAAGTATTTGAGAGTGAAATGGAGGTTACCTGAAGAATTAGAGAAAAACAATAATTAGAAAGCAGAACCATCAACTAACGTGATAATGTAGTTTTATGCCAGTCATTTCTTCTTTAAAAATGCAAACATTTCTGTAAATGGTCATATTTCCATATTAGAAGTAGGACTGTGAGGCTCATGTGATTTAAGCAATTTTTTGAAGGTCATAGGCTTATATACGGCTAGTAAGAACCAAATCCATGGTGGTCTAACTCTATAAATTTATGACAAATTAAAGCAAGATAATGTTTTTGAAAGCAGAACTGATCTAAATATTCATTATATGGAAAATTCCACTGTTTTTAAAAATTTTCATCTAGGAGCCTTAAACTCAATTTCCCTTTTTGTGTACAGACTGGTTTCTTTGCTGAAGTAATTTGTGTGGCTTATCCAAAAGCTGTCTGCCATTTTATTCATAGAATGAGCATGAATTCCTTTGTGTTATATTTTCCATTATTCATTCACGATATTAGAGCTTACTCTGTACAAACAATGAATCACGGATTTCAATTTTGAAACATTATTAATCATTAATGGGATCTAAATCTGTCTACTTTATGGGCACGCACAGATTTCGACAAGATAGAAATGTTACATGCAGCAAAAATAAGCAAAATAAATCTAACATTAAGAGGAACATAAAATATGTTCTTTATTCTTCAGAAATTATACCAGATTTCAATTATTACGATTGTTTTTCTAATTGGTGTTATTTACAACAACATCAAATTTACATATTTATTTTCTAAATAGTAGCATGTCATCTCTTTACTAAGGACATTTGACCCCTTTGAAAGCCCAAATCTTTTTTCATAATCTTTTCTCCCATTAATTGCCTTGTTTATTTTATGCTCAAGACACCTTGGACCCTTGTGTAACATTTTGTGAGGGTTTTTCATGCTAGTTATCACTTGGACACGAATTAGTGATTAAACCACAACAACCATCACTACTCTGAAGCACTTTATATCTAAAGTCTTCCTCTCTTCCCCTCAATGTAATTTTTGTCTAACAAATTCTTATATCTGTTCTTCCCCATGCAACACACACATACAGTCTCCCTTCAAGCACCTCCTTCAAATTTCTATGACCCCACTATTTTGCTTGAATTAAACACTCTCTTTGCTCAGGACTTCTAAATAAACATATGAAAATATGTTCAAACTCAGTATCAGGCAAGTTAATAACAAAGTACCACCATGCAGCCAAAATAGAATGTATGTGTCAACTAGGGCTTGGGGTAACCAGAAATCATATGCCTTGCTGTGGAAATGTACGTTATTATTCCCATTTTAGGAAGCTATCTGCAATATGTACTAAATCTGAACAAACATATACCCTGTGACTCAGCAACTATACTCCTGGTTTTATAGGCACAGAAATATGTACTATATTATACCAACAGACATATGTGAATGAGAAGATTATAAAGCAAGAGCTAAGCACAAAACTCACCGCCAATGCCTACCAAAATAGGAAGGATGAATGCATTTTTGTATATTCATAAAATGAAAAATAACAATAAAAATGAAATTCAAAACTGCTACAATATGATGCCTGTCTCAAGAAGCATCCATTTAAGATGACAGAGATAAAAGAAGACACAGGTATGACATATACAAAAATTGAAAATCTTCAAAATTCATCTCTGGTGTTAGAAATCAGGATAGTGGATACTTTTCTGGAGAGAAGAAAGAATGAAGGTATGAGAGATGATCTATAGTGCTGAAAATATTCCATTCCTTGATCCAGATGGTATTTTGTGGTTAAATTCTTTAAGCAGTACAACCATGATATCTGCTCTGTATCTATCTATATATAGCCTATTTCCAAAAAATAGGTTATTAAAACATGACATTATGAAGTACTTGGCATTCTGAATCCCAGAGGACTATAGAACTGATCTCTAGGATTTATATATAAAATTGCTTTCAAAATTCTTATTTAAATCAACTAACTATAAAAACAATCACACTAATGGTATAATTAAGCCAAAATGTCCAGAGGAAAAAATTCATAGTGGCAGTATTTAAACCTCTGAGTTCAAAAATATTATTTATTCCAATTATGTGAATGTAAGTTCAAATACCAAAGAATGCTCAAACTACTGCACAATTGCACTTATCTCACATGCTAGTAAAGTAATGCTCAAATTTCTCCAAGCCAGGCCTCAGCAGTATGTGAACCGTGAACTTCCAGATGTTCAAGCTGGTTTTAGAAAAGGCAGAGGAACCACAGATCAAATTGCCAACATCTGCTGAATCATCGAAAAAGCAAGAGAGTTCCAGAAAAACATCTATTTCTGCTTTATTGACTATGTCAAAGCCTTTGACTGTGTGGATCATAATATACTGGGGAAAATTCTGAAAGAGATGGGAATACCAGACCACCTGACCTGCCTCCTGAGGAACCTATATGCAGGTCAGGAAGCAACAGTTAGACCTAGACATGGAACAACAGACTGGTTCCAAGTAGGAAAAGGAGTACGTCAAGGCTGTATATTGTCACCCTGCTTATTTAACTTCTATGCAGAATACATTATGAGAAATGCTGGGCTGGAAGAAGCACAAGCTGGAATCAAGATTGCTGGGACAAATATCAATAACCTCAGATATGCAGATGACACCATGCTTATGGCAGAAAGTGAAGAGGAACTAAAAAGCCTCTTGATGAAAGTGAAAGAGGAGAGTGAAAAATTTGTCTTAACGTTCAACATTCAGAAAACAAAGATCATGGCATCTGGTCCCATCATTTCTTGGGAAATAGATGGGAAAACAGTGGAAACAAAGATATTTTATTTTGGGGGGCTCCAAAATCACTGCAGATGGTAATTGTAGCAATGAAATTAAAAGATGCCTGCTCCTAGGAAGGAAAGTTATGACCAACCTAGACAGTATATTAAAAAGCAGAGACACTAGTTGGCCAACAAAAGTCCATCTAGTCAAGGCGATGGTTTTTCCAGTAGTCATGTATGGATGTGAGAGTTGGACTATAAAAAAAACTGAGCACCAAAGAATTGATGGTTTTGAACTGTGGTGTTGGAGAAGACTCTTGAGAGTCCCTTGGACTGCAAGGAGATCCAACCAGCCCATCCTAAGGGAGATCAGTCCTGGGTGTTCATTGGAAGGATTGATGCTGAAGCTGAAACTCCAATACCTTGGCCACCTGATGGGAAGAGCTGACTCACTGGAAAAGACCCTGATGCTGGGAGAGACTGGGGGCAGGAGGAGAAGAAGATGACAAAGGATAAGATGGTTGGATGGCATCACCGACTTAATGGACATGAGTTTGGGTGGGCTTCAGGAGTTGTTGTTGGGCAGGGATACCTGGCATGCTGAAACTCATGGGGTCGCAAAGAGTCAGACACAACTGAACAACTGAAGTTCAAAGCATCAAACTGTCCTGGAAAAGACCCTGATGCTGGGAGAGACTGGGGGCAGGAGGAGAAGGAGATGACAAAGGATAAGATGGTTGGATGGCATCACCAACTTAATGGACATGAGTTTGGGTGGGCTTCAGGAGTTGTTGTTGGACAGGGATACCTGGCATGCTGAAGCTCATGGGGTCGCAAAGAGTCGGACACAACTGAACGACTGAAGTTCAAAGCATCAAACTGCATAGTTGTTAAATGAGAAAAACATGTACATAATACTCTTGTGGTATATTTCACTAAATTTCTATGGATTTAATCTCAGTTATAATAAATTGAGGTTTTGCTAAGTGGGATTTGATTTTTTTTTAATTTTGTAGTTTATATTAAGAATGAAATTGGCCTGTCAATATTTCATCTGTCTGTTAACCTTCCTTTGACAAGAAAAAGTCCACAATTTCAGTATGAGTATTCTTTTCTTATGTATTTTCCCTGAATTTGAGAAATGAGTGTATTACTACAGATTCATTAACCTACATTAAAACAGAATGGGAATACATAAACTCAAGTGTTAACAATGCTACTGTGTAGAATTACATTACATTGAACCCATTCACAACATTTTACATTACCAGGAACTGACAATCAGGAAGGAATAATTGTCTATATTTTAGTCTTTGAACAGTGAATTTACCAATTTATGATATAATTTTACTAAGGGAAAGTATTGGAAACAAATTGTCATTATTTGGTAATGACATTTTGGAATGTCATTTTGGAACAAAAGCTTCCTACCAGCTCTCGTTGCTTTTTAATTGCCAAGTCATATCCGACTCTTTTGTGACCCCATCAGCTGTAGCTTGCTAGGCTCCTCTGTCCATGGGTTGTCCAGGCAAGAATACTGGAGTGGATTGCCATTTCCTTCTCCGACCTACCAGCTCTAGGATCATTAAATTTGGTATGCACTAATATTTTTTTGTTTCACTTCTAGATAATTACTTATGACTCTAACAGCCTGTACTGAAGGGTGTGTAGCCTGGAATGCAGCAATGCACCGTGAGGTAGAGATCACCCCTCAAATTTATATGCTTGAAAATGTTTACATAAGGGATGATATAAGTTCTATATGATTAGATAACTAGAACACTGAAAATTTGTCTTTTGTCTGCATATTTTGTTCTCAAGTAAAACCAATAGCACACTCTGCATAATAGCAATTCCCTTCTCTGGGTGTTAGCATAACGTTAATCCTTAGGAATTTTGAATTTTTACTGAGCAACTGCAGTTCAGTCACTAAGTCATGTCTGACTCTTTGGGACACCATGGACTGCTGCGTGCCAGCCTCCTGTCTTTCACTACCTCCTGGAGTTTGCACAAATTCATGTCCATTGAGTCAGTGATACTATCTAACAATCTCATCCTCTGTTGCCCTTTCTCTTCCTGCCTTCAATCTTTCCCAGCATCAGGGTCTTTTCCAATGAGTCAGTTCTTCACATCAGGTGGCCAAAGTATTGGAGCTTCAGCTTCAGCATCAGTCCTTCCGATGAATATTCAGGACTGACTTCCTTCAGGATGGACTGGTTGGATCTCCTTGCACTCCAAGGGACTCTCAAGACTCTTCTCCAACACCACAGTTCAAAAGTGTCAATTCTTTGGCCCTCAGGCTTCTTTATGGTCCAACTCTCACATCTGTACATGGCTACTAGAAAAAACCCTTATTATTTTATGTTATTATTTAACCCTTCCAAATTTGTATCAGATTACTAGAGAAGCAGATCACTTTAGCTGCCGATATCTGAATTTCATTTGTTATTAAGCAAATCTTCACTCTCCCTGAGACTCACCTGCTCTAGCTGTAACACAGAAGACACAATACGTTTACTCCACAGAAGAATGATTATGTTATTCTCTGTTGCTGCCATAACAAAGGACCACAGTAACAAAGGACCACAAGCTTAGCACCTCAAAAAAAATTTTGGCACAGTTCTGAAAGTCAGAAGTTCAACAGATCTCACTGGGTTAAATCAAGGTATTTGGCAAGGCTTTCCTGAAGGCTCCAGGGAGAATTCTTTTCTTTGTCTTTTCCAGTTTCCAGAGGCTGCTTACACTCTTTGGCTTGTGGCTTCCTTTCTTCATCTGCAAAGCCAGTAATGTTTCATCTATATGATCTCACTTTATTATTTCTCTCTTTGACTACAGCTGAGAAAGAATCTGTGATTTTCAAGGATGCCCCTGATTCAATTTGACCTACCCAGATAATCCAGGGTACATCCCATCAAGTCTTTTATATCGACCCCATCAGCAAAGTCCCTTTGGCAGGTAAGGTGAAACAGTCACTTATCATGGAGGTTAGAAGGCAGGCAATTTGGGGATAGAGGGTAAGGCACTATTCTGCCTATTACAACAAGGATGCGTTAT
This sequence comes from Oreotragus oreotragus, assembly GCA_006410675.1. Taxonomy (NCBI): domain Eukaryota; kingdom Metazoa; phylum Chordata; class Mammalia; order Artiodactyla; family Bovidae; genus Oreotragus; species Oreotragus oreotragus. Next base: position 174,685 of record SJYX01017735.1, on the reverse strand, counting down.
AATGGGTTATTTTAGGATCAGAGTTTTTTGAAGATGAACAAATTGATTCTGCAAATGTTTTCAAACATGCATTGGATGGCAGGACCTAGGGAATCACAACGTGTCACAGATGATGACCAGCCTCTCTCAACTTGGTGTACACTGAACAGTTATACAACATGTAATTGGTGTTACTATTTGGTGGAAAAGAAAGGCCCTGAGGGTTTCCATTGATTAGTATGTGTTCATGGATTGTGATTTATTTTGTTTGCCTCCCATAATGTAAATTCTATTCCTGTATGTGGGTATTTGATATCAGGCAGACTATTGGTGGAAGGGTTTCCCACCTCCTGTTATGGACCTTAACTCCTTGTCTCTACATCCTGGTGGCCAGGCTGGGCCCATATAACCTTCGCTCTGCCGGTCACATGTCTTCATGGGTAGTGCCACTAGGGCCACATGCCAGCATCAGTGTCCTTAGATGCTTCCTAGAACATGAGTTGAATGTGGTTTCTGTAGCCAATTTTCCCTTCTTTTTCTCTCCCCTACTTTCTTACAATAGCTTGTCAGCTTTATGTTGCTTCTGTGAAATTCTGATATGCTTCATAAATTTCATCTCTGCTTACAGTATCCAAAATAGGGATTTGATATTTACAACCAAGAATGCATTGGTGACTCTATTTATTCTTAAGCCCAAATTCAAGGAAATAAATAATTCATCAGGAAAAAAAAAACCTTGAATCTACTAACATACTATACCCAGTCTTGGTTATAGATTCCATTATGTACATAAACAAAATCTGGGAAGGAAATTTTCTATAAAGAATGAGAATTGAAAATCAGCTAGGATTTGGAAGTCATGTGTGTATTTTTTTAAATGTTTTTTTAATTTTTATTTTTACTTTATTTTACTTTACAGTACTGTATTGGTTTTGGCATACAGCTAAAAAAGAATCCAGATATTGTCACTGTGTATCATGGTGTATGTAATTAAAGGAAAGGATGTACACTGGTTTCACTTTCCTATCTCTTGAAGAAAGTAACTCTATATGAGTCAGATTGTCATATTTTGGGCAGCCAAAGGAATGGAGTCACTGATAATATTGATTTTCTTAGCACAGGAGAGCACAAAAAGCTCTCTTGGTGAGGGAAATTTATGTAATAGAGCTTTCAAATATTGTTCTAGAAAAGCATGAAAGAAGGGTGCTCTTTTTGTTCACTTGCTCTAAAAAAGGCTCCCCCGACCTCCATGTAGCTGACTGACTGAGCTTACCTCACTGCCACCTCAACCTGGTGAATTCCCTCTCACACCAGAAGTCTTGCTCTACAAAATACTCTGTAAGCAAAATGATGGGAAAGGGGGTGGGGAGAGGAAGTTGTACCTCGTTTGGATCTATAAAGTATGACAAATTGGGAAAAAGAAAACGTCCTTTGTATGTTTACTTTGTGAATGCAAAGGGGAAATACATCCTGCATTGGAGCCAACCATACTGGTCATATCAAAGAGACATGAGCTTCTCCTATAGACTTTTAGATGTGTGTCCAGCGTTTGGATCAAAATGACAGAATAGCAGCCTGTGGGCCAAAATGTGGTCCTTCTCCTTAGGTATGCCAAGAGGCGAAGATGGAAGAAGAAAACAGATGTGCAAAGGTGGAGAGGAATCCATTAGAAAAATTTCTGCGAAGGGAGTGATGTGGTTAGCATGGTAATGGACAGGACCCAGCAAGATGTGCCTATGTGAGGGTAAAGGGCATGAGGGGATTGGTTTAATAACCCAGAGGAGTTAGTGTTTCAAAAAGAGAAGGGGTGGACAAGAACCTGGAAAGCATACATTTTAGAGTTGTGTGTTAAAAGAAGCATTCTATTTTAAAAGGTGGAAAGGAGGCAACTGACCATCATGTGGTCAATACTACTAATAGGAGTTGGCTTGTTTTCAATGAGTTTTCCCATTAACGTTTGATCATTAACCCATTTAAAAGTGGGTCATTTGCTGCATCACAGTACAATGACTCTCAAGCTGTCACCAGCTGGTTAATGGAAAGCAAGTTTCATTGGACCAGACATCCAGCCAAACAGTTGAGACAGACTGAATCGAAATAGAGAATGAGGAGGGCAACCTGCCTTTTAAAAAAAATGACTTGCCCTTGTTACTTTATCAGTTTAATAACACAGGAGTACCCCTCAGGTACATAATCTCTGTGAAGTCTCAGAATGGTCCAAATGTCTTCTCAGAGAACCAATAAAAACAGACCACTTTTGTGCCTAGTTTCCATGCCTAACAAATACAACAGTTTATGTTTTTCTCTTAGTAGAAACAAGGAGGTTTCAGTATGCTAGTATCCATTAAGCATTTCAAATAGTTATTGATGGCTAGCATGTCAGCAGGGCTATCCTTAGTTGCCTTTCTTTTAAGCTATATTACTCAGTTGCTCATTAGGACTGAAAGCTTCCTTCAGGGGCAGTTTTGTTAGGTTCTCAGACTGTGGAGATAATGTCTGAAAGCTGCTGTTTGCACATCAGGGAAGACACTGACAGAAATCTGATTGGATTTAATACCTTCATCTGCTAAAGGACTGAACTGTACCTGATAGATCTGTGCTGCTTAAAACTAGCTCTGAAAAGTATATCCAGCTTCCTCTCCACTTCTTCCTGTCCCAAGACTCGTGAGGTGGCAGTTGATATTACAGTCACCTCTTCTCAAAATAGATCAAGACAATGCATTCTCTGTTGGAGTTGCATTTTAAAGTGGAGTATAAGTGGACTTTGCAATGGTAGTGCTTTGTTCTTAAGCTTGTTAATTTCCGTTAGGTTTTAGGATCGCTTTTCTTGAAGGTTATTTTAGTGGAAGGGTACATACTCTGACTTTCAGAAGACATGTAACCCAATACTGAAATACTTAATCACTCAGAACTCATCAAAAAGAATCTATAATCTGCAGATCCACATGAAAATTGATATGTCACTTACCATCTTGGTATCTCCATGTTGTTATGAAATTGCCTTTAGAGAGCGAAAAAAAGTGTCTTTTGTCCTAACCAAGCCATTCAGCTACATTATTTAGTTATTTAGTTTGGGGTAATGCGAGGTCCTTTTATTATTGTTCCTTGATTAAACCAGAATTCAGATGTTTTATTATGTCACCATTCCTTGAATGCTTTTACTAAATACTGATGAGCTTAAATGTGCTTGTAAATTTTACCTCATCAGTATGTTCATTTTTAACCATTAGTCTTTATTTCTCTTTTAATTCTATATGCAATAAATTAAAGGACCCAAGAAATCTGATGTTACAGGTTGTGCTTTCTAACTTAACATCTAAATCATTCCAAGTCTGTGAAATTTCCATTTAGGTAAACTAAGGTGAATGTGAAGATATTTCCTCTGATTCAATTTCGTCATTAGGAAAAAATATCCTCAATTTTCAATAGATACACATAGGAATATGTCATTAGGTAAGCTACCTGAAATAATGAGATGATATTTGCAGACAGGCATGCATTTTTCTTGTCAGAAAGACCCAATTTTAGTAAGAGATCCAAGATTTAATTTATAATAAAATAACATGCAGATGCCCACACTAAGGAGAGAGAAAGAGACAATCTCACAGCAAGGAAAACTGTCGGCGTATTTGAATTCTAATTAAGAAAGGAAGCATGTGAGCTGGAAAAGTAGCCAAGCCAGGTGGGAGGGTGAGCAGCACCCAGCCCACACAGCACATTTCTGTGCTAAGAATATGGCAACCATGGTCTGTCCTCTTCTAATTACCATCTAGCGCGTAAAGGGCTTGACATCATGGTGAGATGCACAAGAATGTAAAGAAGGCCTGCTTACCTTTTTCAAAACACAATTACACTTTTCAGAATGTGAACATGACCTGGAAGTCAGTGGTTTCTTAAAAAAAAAGAGAGAGACAGAGATCCACTGGGTTGTAATCTCAGAAGTGCCAAACCCAATGGTAATTCCATGGCAATTCCAAGGCTACAATCACACGCGAGGCAGGCTTTGCCAATGAGACAGATGCTATCCTTGGAAGTCCTTTCTCCTTTTTTTGGGTAGCATCTGAGCCTTTTATGTTACCAAATGATGACAAATAAAAGATGATAGTATTTGTAATTTCCATGAACATTTAAACTGAGTCATGTACTACAAAAAATATGCATGAAAACGCAAACCTGTACTGAAAGTCTACACATACATAATAAAAATATGTGCACATTAGTTTTCTCTTATTCCTCAAAAGCAAATTCATCTGATGGACTGTACAGATAAGTAGCATCATGACATTGTCGTTATCTCCTGTCCTTAGAGAACATGCTTTTTGGAATCTTACTGGGTGATATGTGGTAAGAGAGTTTGATATCTGTTCATTTAAATCAAATCCAGGGCTGTGTATTCTGAAACACATTGAAGGTCATAGGTAACGTCTGTAGAGCTTGTGTTCTATATGTGGTATACCTTCTATAATGTCGATTTTGAATTTTCCTCTACCGACAGATTTAGAAGCATTTACTTCTCATTGTCCTCTTATTAAAAAGTTAAATGAGAGAAAAGAGAATATATTCAGTTCCCTCCCCCCAAACTTCTGCATGCATATGTATCCATGGACATATCAATGTGAGAAAAAACATACAAGAATTCTGCTTGTCCACACCCATAAATTCAGAGAATCAAATGCAAAGTAAATAAAATGATGTGTGTTTGCGTGGACATGCACTTACATGCCTATTTTTTCATGATAATACTGAAAATGAAAGATTAAATGAAAACATCAATATAAGCAAATCATTGGGGGGAAGTGGAAGTAAACATCAAATGAAAAGGCTAAGAAATTAAAATGGTTGTTTCTGTAAAGTGAAACTTATTTTGTCAAAATGCATCAAAATTTAAGATTTTACAGAGATCAAACATTCACTATTTCACTCAGTTTATGGGGCTGAGGATTCTAGGTGGAGATTACCTCAGTGGTTGTGACTCAGGATGTCCCGTGAGGTTGGAATCAAACTGTGCTTGTGAGCTGCTGTCTCCACACTCAGATTTCTGTTCATGAAGTTCAGCCTCCAGGCTCAGCTTCCAAGCTCAGTCGTGAGGCTATACCCCAGAGCTGTCATTTCTTGCTACAGGGATCTCTCTTGCAGATTGTATGGGCTGCCCTGCGTTGTGATTCAAGAGGAAGAATGAGAATGAGAGACAGTGTTCTCAAGATGATCTTCCCAGATGGCACAGTGGTAAAGAACCCGCCTACCTATCCAGGAGATGCAGGAGACGCGGGTTCAATCCCTGGGTCAGGAGGATCCCCTGGAGAAGGAAATGGCAACGCATTCCAATGTTCTCACCTGGAAAGTTCCATAGACAGAGGAGCCTGGCAGGCTACAGTCCAAGGAATCACAAAGAGTTAGACAGGACCGAGCTACTGCGTACATACTCAGGGTGGAAGCCACCATCTAGTTATCAATCTCAGAAGTAGCATGCTGTCCTTTCTGATATTTCTACTTAAAAAATAGTCAGTCTCTAAGAATCATCCATACTTCAGGACAGAGTTTAAACTTCATCTCTTGAAGGGAAAACTATCAAACAATTTATTGATATCTTAAAACCCATCTCCAAGAGTACCTCATCTTCAACCCACTTATTTTGACTACCAGAAATAGTACAAAATTGATGTACATTGTGTTTTGTTTTCAGAGAAGTTGCCGTTTATTAAAATATCTGTAACATTTAAATTGAGAATGGCATAGTAGAGTGTACACAGTCTTTTTAATTAAGAATATCTGAAATTGAATCCCTATTCTTACACTTATTAAATATAATCATGGGCAAATTACTTACTTTGATTTTTACTTCTGCAAATTCAGGAAAATAATGACACTTGTGAAAATTAAGTAAGCTTATAAATTTAAGGAAATTAAAATAATAACTAAGAAAAATTTCAATAAATATTAGTTACGTGATTACTTTTAAAGATTTTTTTTAATTTGTAAAAATCTCTTCATACTCATATCCCTTAAGGTAATTTTATGATGACAATCAGTATAAATAATAAAGAATTCATTACACTATTGAGAGTGTACTTAAACAATAAATCCATATCTGCACACTCGGAAGTGGCAATAAAAATGAATTGGTGATTTTAGCTGACAAGAGCACCGAAATGCACAGCTAGGCAGGAAATGTGCCATATGCCATGTTACACCTGGACTCTGTGTGACTGCACCTTAATCACTCTCCTAACATCCTCAAAGCACCTGAATATTGGAAGACATAAGGGATTTTGCCTCCTTAGTGGTGCTTTTCCATCCTAAACTTGGTTGACATTTATTAATCTTCAGCTGTAAATATGAAGATGCAACTATATAGCTCTTCTCTAAGAAGTAATTACTCTGGTGCATTTTATATGCTCTTCCTTGATTGGCATCAACTTGGGTCAGGAATTCTGTTACCTGAGTTTTTGCAACCCCTTCCAAGCAATTATTTAATATGTAAACTTTCAGTATGAAGGTAATTAATATAGAATAAAACTCTTTAATTCCTTAATTGTTCTCCATGCTACAGCATCCTATGAAGACTGCTTTCTAATCTTTGGATTCCAAGATTTAAAATGTGAAAAGAAGTCCTTAAGCAGAATTAATCTGAACAAATATCCTTTAAAACATTTTTTCAGAATGCCTGAATTAATGGGACTTAGAAATAACCATTCTGTTATTTGATAAAAAGCCCTGAGTAGGTTTGAGACAGGGTCAGAATCTGCTTGAACCTCAATCTTCATCTCATTAGATAGTGGACTGTGAGTGAAGGAAAAGGTAGATAAACCATGTTTTGTTTTGTGGTCCTGGGATTAACAAATGATACCCTGCCTCTTGCTTATAAATCCTGCCATTTCCATCATCTAGTTTGGGAGTCTAACTCCAGTCAGATTGAGAGTGCAGGCTAACAGCACAAAAACAAACAACAAACTGGTTCTAACTAAGAATTGCTCCTGGGAGGAAAGCCACCAAGAGGTCCTCTTTCACACCAGCAGCAAACCAGGAAGATTTTGAGAAACTCAGAGTGGGCCCCACAGGTGTAGAGTGAGATGCCTGAATCTCCTGAGTTAGGAGATGCTGTGGCTGCTATAGGAACATACCACCCATTGCTGGGGTGTCAATAGGGCCATAGGGATGGCTAGGAGACCTGCCCCCCCACCGCCACAACAGCCCTTCTGTTACCACAAGCAAAAGCAAAACCCCAAACCAAGCAGAAAACAGAAGAGAAAGCCTTTCCTTCCTCCCCTCGTCCTGCAGTCTCCCCAGAGGATTCCCCCCTACACCATAGGCTGATGCTGACAAGGCAAAGAAAAAAAAAGTTTGGGGAATACAAGCCCTGTATCACAAAGCAGAACAAAGAAGTGGGTATGTGGAGCCAAGAAGGAACACAAAACTGGTAAATCAATCAAGTCTGTACAGAAATGAACTGTCAACTTGACAACTGTGTGTTGGTGCCACAGCATCTTATCTTGGTAGCCATGACTGTGGGAATATTTCATTTTTCCATATTTTTGTTATGCCAATGTAGTACTTTATATTCCCTTAAACTTTACCTTCACCACCTACTTCTTTATATATTAAAGTGTGTTGAATAGCAAAAACTATGGTCTATACAATCCCACTGTCTAAAACAGAGCACATGAGACCCAATGACCATCAATGTCAATGACACAGAATTTCCTCATCACATTAATAATTGTAGTGTGAAAAACAAGGGATAAAAGGAAAGATAAGGATCTGAATGCAGAGCTCCAAAGAATAGCAAGAAGAGATAAGAAAGCCTTCTTCAGCGATCAATGCAAAGAAATAGAGGAAAACAACAGAATGGGAAAGACTAGAGATCTCTTCAAGAAAATGAGAGATACCAAGGGAATAGTTTATGCAAAGATGGACTCCATAAAGGACAGAAATGATATGGACCTAACAGAAACAGAAGATATTAAGAAGAGGTGGCAAGAATACACAGAAGAACTGTACAAAAAAGATCTTCATGATCCAGATAATCACAATCGTGTGATCACTCACCTAGAGGCAGAAATCCTGGAAGGTGAAGTCAAGTGGGCCTTAGAAGCATCACTACAAACAAAGCTAGTGGAGGTGATGGAATTCCAGTTGAGCTATTTCAAATCCTGGAAGATGATGCTGTGAAAGTGCTGCACTCAATATGCCAGCAAATTTGGAAAATTCAGCAATGGCCACAGGACTGGAAAAGGTCCGTTTTCATTCCAGTTCCAAAGAAAGGCAATGCCAAAGAATGCTCAAACTACCACACAAATACACTCATCTCACATGCTAGTGAAGTAATGCTCAAAATTCTCCAAGCCAGGCTTCAGCAATATGTGAACTGTGAACTTCCAGATGTTCAAGCTGGTTTTAGAAAAGGCAGAGGAACCAGAGATCAAATTGCCAACATCTGCTGGATCATCAAAAAAGTAAGAGAGTTCCAGAAAAACATCTATTTCTGCTTTATTGACTATGCCAAAGCCTTTGACTGTGTGCATCACAATAAACTGTGGAAAATTCTGAGAGATGGGAATAGAGACCACCTGACCTGCCCCTTGAGGAACTCATATACAGGTCAGGAAGCAACAGTTAGAACTGGACATGGAACAACATACTGGTTCCAAATAGGAAAAGGAGTAAGTCAAGGCTGTATATTGTCACCCTGCTTATTTAACTTCTATGCAGAGTACATCATGAGAAATGCTGGGCTGGAAGAAGCACAAGCGGGAATCAAGATTGCAGGGAGAAATATCAATAACTTCAGATATACAGATGATACCACCCTTATGGCAGAAAGTGGAGAGGAACTAAAAAGCCTCTTGATGAAAGTGAAAAAGGAGAGTAAAAAAGTTGGCTTAAAGCTCAACATTCAGAAAACGAAGATCATGGCATCTGGTCCCATCACTTCATGGGAAATAGATGGGGAAACTGTGGAAACAGTGTCAGACTTTATTTTTTTGGGCTCCAAAATCACTGCAGATAGTGACTGCAGCCATGAAATTAAAAGATGTTTACTCCTTGGAAGAAAAGTTATGACCAACCTAGACAGCATATTAAAAAGCAGAGACATTACTTTGCCAACAAAGGTCCGTCTAGTCAAGCCTGTGGTTTTTCCAGTGGTCATGTATGGATGTGAGAGTTGTACTGTGAAGAAAGCCGAATCCTGAAGAATTGATGCTTTTGAACTGTGGTGCTGAAGAAGACTCTTGAGAGTCTCTTGGACAGCAAGGAGATCCAACCAGTCCATCCTAAAGGAGATCAGTCCTGGGTGTTCATTGGAATGACAGATGCTAAAGCTAAAACTCCAATACTTTGGCCACCTGATGTGAAGAGTTGACTTATTGGAAAAGACTCTGATGCTGGGAGGGATTGGGGGCAGGAGGAGAAGGGGATGACAGAAGATGAGATGGCTGGATGGCATCACCGACTTGATGGACATGAGTTTGAGTGAACTCCAGGAGTTGGTGATGGACATGGAGGCCTGGTGTGCTGCGATTCGTGGGGTCTCAAAGAGTCAGACACTACTGAGGGCCTGAAGTGAACTGAACTGATGACATTCATGCCATACTGGGGGATGGAAATATGCTTTCCCTGCTCTGACTGGTACAACAGTTAGAATTATGTAAAGCTTCTTATTTACCTATCTGCTGCTTCTTGTTCCTATTGTCTATAGGTCTTCCACTATATTATTTTTTAAATTTTTATTTGTATTTAGGTATAGTAGATTAACAATGTTGTGATGGTTTCAGGTGAACAGTGAAGGGACTCAGCCATATATACACATGTACCCATTCTCCCCTCAAACCCCCTCCCATCCAGGCTGCCACATAACATTAAGCAGAGTTCCATGTGTTCTACAGTAGGGTCCTTGTTAGTCATCTATTTTAAATATAGCAGTGTGTACATGTCCATCCCAAACTCCCTGTCTCTCTCTTCCACCTTCCTTCTCCATATGTTTTTTAAGTCTCTTTCTGTTCTGTAAGTTCATCTGCATTATTTCTTTTTAGATTCACCATATGAGGGATGTCTTATAAGAGGAATGAATAAAGAAGATTCGGTATACTTATACAAAGAATATTACCCAGCTGTTAAAAGGAATGAATCACAGAAAACTAATCAAACTGATCACATGGACCACAGCCTTGTCTAACTCAATGAAACTATGAGGCATGTTATGTAGGGCCAACCAAGACGGATGGGTCATGGTGGAGAGTTCTGGCAAAATGTGGTTCACTGGAGAAGGGAATGGCAAATCACTTCAGTATTCCTGCCTTGAGAACCCCATGAACAGTATGAAAAGGCAAAAAGATAGGACACTGAAAGATAAAATTCCAGATCGATAGGTGCCCAATATGCTACTGGAGATCAGTGGAGAAATAACTCCAGAAAGAATGAAGAGAAGGAACCAAAGCTAAAACAATGCCCAGTTGTGGATGTGATGGGTGATGGAAGTAAAAATCCAATGCTGAAAAGAACAGTATTACATAGGAACCTTGAATCTTAGGTCCATGAATCAAGGCAAATTGGAAGTGGTCAAACAGGATATGCCAAGAGTAAACATCGACATTTCAGGAATGAGTGCACTAAAATGGACTGGAATGGGTGAATTTAACTCAGATAACCATCATATCTACTACTGTGAGCAAGAATCCCTTAGAAGAAATGGAGTAGCCATCATAGTCAACAAGAGTCTGAAATGCAGTACTTGGATACAATTTCAAAAATGAAAGAATGATCTCTGTTCATTTTCAAGGCAAACCATTCAATATCACAATAATGCAAGTCTATGCCCCAACCAGTAATGCTGAAGAAGCTGAAGTTGAATGGTTCTATGAAGACCTACATGACCTTCTAGAACTAACATCCAAAAAAGATGGCCTTTTCATTATAGGGGACTGGAATGCAAAAGTAGGAAGCCAAGAGATATCTAGAGTAACAGGCAAATTTGGGCTTGGAGTTACAGAATGAAGCAGGGCAAAGTCTAAAAGAGTTTTCCCAAAAGAATACACTGGTCATAGCAAACACCCTCTTCCAACAACACAAGAGAACTCTATACAGGGATATCACAAGATGGTCAATACCGAAATCAGATTGATTGATTATATCCTTTGTAGTTAAAGATGGAGAAGCTCAATATAGTCAATAAAAACAAGCCCTGGAGCTGACTGTGGCTCAGATCATGAACTCCTTATTGCCAAATTCAGGCTTAAATTGAATAAAGTGGGGAAAACCACTAGATCATTCTGGTATGACCTAAATCAAATCCTTTACAATTATACAGCAGAAGTGACAAACAGATTCAAGGGATTAGATCTGTTAGACAGAGTGCCTGAAGAACTATGGACAGAGGTTTGTGACACTGTATGGGAGGCAGTGATCAAGACCATCCCCAAGAAAAAGAAATGTAAAAAGGCAAAATGGTGGTCTGAGGAGGGCTTACAAATAGCTGAGAAATAAGGAGAAGCTAAAGGCAAAGGAGAAAAGGAAAGATATATCCATTTGAATGCAGAGTTCCAAAGAATAGCAAGGGGAGCTAAGAAAGCCTTCCTCAGTGATCAATGCAAAGAAATAGAAGAAAACAAAAGAATGGAAAAGACTAGAGATCTCTTCAAGAAAATCAGAGATCCAAAGGAACATTTCATGCAAAGATGGGATCAATAAAGGATGGAAGTGGTACGAACCTAACAGAAGCAGAGATATTAAGAAAAGGTAGCAAGAATACACAGAAGAACTGTACAAAAAAAGATCTTCACGACCCAGATAACCATGATGATGTGATCACTCACATAGAACCAGACATCCTAGAATGTGAAGTCAAGTGAACCTGAGGAAGCATCGCTATGAACAAAGCTAGTGGAGGTGATGGAATTCCAATTGAGCTATTTCAAATCCTAAAAGATGATGCTGTGAAAGCACTACAATCAATATGCCAGCAAATTTGGAAAACTCAGCAGTGGCCACAGGACTGGAAAAAGTTAGTTTTCATTCCAATTCCTGTAGGAGACAGAATAAAAGAAAAGCAAACCCCAGAGAGGGCCGCAAAAGAAATTTATAATTATTGATAAACTGGATGCTATAAGGCATCATGACTCTTGGAACAAGTCCAGAGGGGACAGTTCATAATCTTGAAAACAAGATATGATCCTCGTGTCGGAAAACCGACCCCAGACTGTTTCTCAACTGGCATCTCAGAGTCACATGTTTTACGTATCTGGTGGAAAATCTATAGATAAGAATATTAGGGTTAGTTACTGATTTGTTATTGATTACTGTTTCCTAATTACTCAATGGTTAATGATCATTTTGTTCTTTGGCCCTGAAGGCCACATGAGTTATAGTTTAACTCCCCACATATTCTTTCATTCACGGCTGAAAGTATAATAAATCTGGCTTGGATTCAGTTTCAATTAGGGTTAGTTACTGATTTGTTATTGATTACTGTTTCCTAATTACTCAATGGTTAATGATCATTTTGTTCTTTGGCCCTGAAGGCCACATGAGTTATAGTTTAACTCCCCACATATTCTTTCATTCACGGCTGAAAGTATAATAAATCTGGCTTGGATTCAGTTTCGGTCCTTCACCTTGGAGCGGTGTTGGTCCCCTGATCCTCGCTTTTCTCTAAATTCTTGTGTCTCATTTCTCTCTCTCTTGCCGTATCATGTTTTCAGAAACCCTGCTTGTTGAGCTGGTTTTGACAAATGCCAAAGAATGTTCAAACTACTGCACAATTGCACTCATCTCACATACTAGCAAATACTCAAAATTCTCTAAGCCAGGCTTCAACAGTACATGAACTGTGAACTTCCAGATGTTCAAGCTGGTTTTAGAAAAGTCANAAAGAAGACAAATGCCAAAGAATGTTCAAACTACTGCACACGTGCACTCATCTCACATACTAGCAAATACTCAAAATTCTCTAAGCCAGGCTTCAACAGTACATGAACTGTGAACTTCCAGATGTTCAAGCTGGTTTTAGAAAAGTCAGAGGAACCAGAGATCAAATTGCCACCATCTGTTGGATCATCAAAAAATCAAGAGAGTTCCAGAAAAATATATACTTCTGGCTTATTGACTGCACCAAAGCCTTTGACTGTGCGGATCACAACAAACTGTGGAAAATTCTGAAACAGATGGGAATACCACACCACCTGACCTGCCTCCTGAGAAATCTGTAGCAGGTCAAGAAGCAACAGTTAGAACTGGACATGGAACAGACTGGTTCCAAATTGGGAAAGGAGTATGTCAAGGCTGTATATTGTCACCCTGCTTATTTAACTTATATGCAGAGTACATCAAGAGAAATGCTGGGCTGGATGAAGCACAAGCTGGAATCAAGATCGCTGAGAGAAATACCAATAACCTCAGATATGCAGATGACACCACCCTTATGGCAGAAACCAGAGAACTAAAGAACCTCTTGATGAAAGTGAAAGAGGAGAGTGAAAAAGTTGGCTTATAACTCAACATTCAGAAAACTAAGATCATGGCATCTGGTCCCATCACTTCATGGGAAATAGATGGGGAACAATGGAAACCTTGACAGACTTTGTTTTTTGGGGCTCCAAAATTGCTGCAGATTGTGACTGCAGCCATGAAATTAAAAGACTCCTTGAAAGAAAAGTTATGACTAACCTAGATAGCATATTAAAAAGCAGAGACATTACTTTGCCAACAAAGGTCCATCTAGTCAATGCTATAGTTTTTCCAGTAGTCATGTATGGATGTGAGAGCTGGACTATAAAGAAAGCCAAGCACTGAAGAATTGATGGTTTTGAACTGTGGTGTTGGAGAAGACTCTTGAGAGACCCTTGGGCTGCAAGGAGATCCAACAAGTCAGTCCTAAAGAAAATCAGTCCTGAAAATTCATTGGAAGGACTGATGCTGAACCTGAAACCTTAATGCTTTGGCCACCTGATATGAAGAATTGACTCACTGGAAAAGATCCTAATGCTAGGAAAGATTGAAGGTGGGAGGAGAAGGGGATGACAGAGGATGAGATGGTAGGATGGCATTATCAACTTGATGGACATGAGTTTAAGCAACCTCCAGGATTCGGTGATAGACAGAAAGGCCTGGCATGCTGCAGTCCATGGGGTCTCAAAGAGTTGGACATGACCGAGCAACTGAACTGAAGCTCCTCTATCCATGGAATTCTCCAGGCAAGAATACTGGAGTTAGTAGCCCTTGAAAGCTTCATCCTAACAGGCAAAATCATTTCTGATTGTGTTAAGAGCTATAAAGAAGTTATAACAGGTAACAGGTTAGGAAGAGAGAAGTCAGAGGACAGGTAAATTAATAAGATTTTGAAAGTTCTTAAGTACCAGGATAGTGAAGTTCAGATTTTAGTCCAGGCATGAAGGAAAAGAAACTTAAAAAATTAAACCTGGTATACTAAGATGATCTTTTCAGGAAGGCTGGCTATGTGCATCTACAGCATGACCTAGGGTGATGGCAGAAGGAAAAGTGCTGTGCATTCAGAAGGATTTTGTTTTGCAGTTTCATCCAAAAAAAAAAAAGGCAATCTGTGACTTATTCCCTTGCACACTCTCACTCACCAACTTGTACTCTCCATGAAAGCAGACAGCATGACTGTCTTTGCTGAACTGGATGACAGTCAATACTCAATAAATATTATACTATTGAATCCCTCCCAAAAGAGAGAAAATAGGTTGCTCTCAGAACTCTTTTCAACTATAAATCCTAATTTTTATTTATTTGTTTTCATATATTTGAATCTAAAATTTCAGTGTCCTAGACCTGCTACACATTTAGACAATTTTAAGAATAACTGTTTATAAAATGCAACATATGTCATTTTCATGAATTTAGAAGTTCCATGTTGTGAAGTAACTAAGGTTAATTTCCCTATTAATCAGAAATATTAAATATATTTTTGTCTTCATGCCTCCCTCTGCTCTCACCTAGCTGATTCTAAAACTGAAAGATTTAACTATTAAAAATGCCTGGGTGTTATCAGTAAATTAAAAATGTCATTACAAAAAAGAAAGGGGAAGAAAATCAGCAACTGCTTTGAAATACATGGATTATAAGTATCCAAGATAAACACAGGCCAGAATTTGAGGTGTATCATTTTTATGCAGAGTTTCCAACTGGTATTTTTCTTCCAATTCCCTAATTTTTTCTTTTTATCAGACATAGAAGAAGAGAAAATTAATGCTGTATATCCAAGGTTTCAGGGTTTTGTTGCCTTGGAGGCTGAGCTCTGATGCCTAAGAATAAATTTCCACACTAGTACCTGCAATTGATTTGTACCAGTTAAAATATTAATGGAAATGCAAACTAAAATGTTCATAAAGTTCTCTAGGACACTATTTGATGACTTTGCTAGAGGTTTTAATTAAACACCATTAACGATGATTTGTATTGACTTGTAGAAAACATTAAGTCCAGTCTTTTATGTAATATTACTCTGAAAATCATCTCTACTCATTTTTTAAATGTATTACTATAAATCACATATAAATTCTAATAGATCAAATAGGTTTTCTAATTTAATAGGTTTAGGGTGCCATTTTATCTATTTTAGGAATTAGAATAGGTTTATATATTTAAATTATGAANAGAAAACATTAAGTCCAGTCTTTTATGTAATATTACTCTGAAAATCATCTCTACTCATTTTTTAAATGTATTACTATAAATCACATATAAATTCTAATAGATCAAATAGGTTTTCTAATTTAATAGGTTTAGGGTGCCATTTTATCTATTTTAGGAATTAGAATAGGTTTATATATTTAAATTATGAATCAAATGAAGTTATTCATTCTTTACCTAGACATTTTCTGGGTAGTTATTACATGTAACTCACTAGGTATAGGTATAAAAAGTGCATGCTATGGAGTAGCTCACAGCCCAGAAGGAAAAACAGATTTACGAAATCTACACATATTATTTGCCTACACACACACACACACACACACACACACACACACACAATGACAATGTAGAAGAGGAAGTGAACGGAGGTGAAAGACAGCTTTAGAGATTGTATAGTTCTTGATTGTAAAAAGTTCGACATGTCTACTCTGACATGACAGAATAAACAAAGCTTCGTTTTAGAATTCATTTGCATCCGTGAGAAAGCCCTTCAATACCTAGTAAACCACCTGGCCCATAACACATTCTGAACACATTTGTTTAATGAATAAATGAAACAAACAACAACAGCAACAAAAACCATGTTGAACTCTGATGTCTCTGTACTTGACCCTAGTTGGCTTTCATGGACCATCCTGGGAGTTGATTGGGCTGCCCCATAATAAGGCGACACATTCAGAAACTACGGGCTTCCTGGTGGCTCATACGGTAAAGAATTCGCCTGCAATGCAGGAAACTCAGGTTCGATCCCTGGGTCAGGAAGATCCCCTATAGAAGGGAATGGCTACCGACTCCAGTTTTCTTGCCTGGAGAATTCCATGGACAGGGGAGCCTGGCGGGCTACAGTCCATGGGGATGCAAGGAGTCAGACACAGCTGAGGACCAGCTCTTTCCCTTTACTCAGAGACTGGACCACATTTACCACATTTTTTTTTTTTTTCCACAGCAACCTTAGAAACTGAACTCAAGAATCTGTGAGTTGTGAGGGAAAAACATTACTTGAAAGCATCTTAAATTCAAGCCACTTGAAAAAATAGAGAGTTGATTATGTGATATTTCTGGAGAATTTAAATACTTTAAAGCACAAAACTCTCTCAGGAGTGTAATAAGATTGATTATCTTTGGTGATCTGCCACTTGGGTGAAATGACACTGGTGAGGAAGTGTGGGGAAGGTGAGATGACTATGTTAACTGAAGCCACGGACAATTTTTTGACTGTACAGACAGTAGTTGAAACTTCCTCCTTCTGAGCAAGAGGAAATCTTCCAAGAGTCAGATAATCCAATAGCATACACAGTTGGAAGCATTTGCCTGAAACATTATATTCAAATAGCATTTACTTCTCTGAGCATGTGTTCTTAGCTATTTGGATTACTTGATGGCTTTTTGTTTTATTCTAGATTTGGATATTTAGTCTCTTAGTCACATTTTCCATCTTTCTTTTAGATTAGGAAAGCAGTCAAGATCTCTGTTTGAAGCTAAGTGCCTAAAACACCTGTGATTCCAGGGCAATGACTTATGAAGAATCATACCGAATCAGTTCGTAGAACGTATGTGAAAGTCTGTATGTGTGTGAGAGAGATTAATGAACAAAAACAGACATTAATTCTTGGGAAATTCATAAGGAATTTTCATGCTTAGTTTTATATGAAAATTTGAGTTTGATCTCCTAAGTAGGTAATACAGTTCAAGTGAATGCTATTTGCTTCAAACAAATCTTAATTGCAACCTAGAATCCCTCTTTTTACTTTTCTAAAAAGTGTTGTAAAAATTAAATGTGATTTAAGAGGTAAATGACTAAACTTAAAAATTTGTCTGGAGAATTTAAATACTTTAAAGCACAAAACTCTCTCAGGAGTGTAATAAGATTGATTATCTTTGGTGATCTGCCACTTGGGTGAAATGACACTGGTGAGGAAGTGTGGGGAAGGTGAGATGACTATGTTAACTGAAGCCACGGACAATTTTTTGACTGTACAGACAGTAGTTGAAACTTCCTCCTTCTGAGCAAGAGGAAATCTTCCAAGAGTCAGATAATCCAATAGCATACACAGTTGGAAGCATTTGCCTGAAACATTATATTCAAATAGCATTTACTTCTCTGAGCATGTGTTCTTAGCTATTTGGATTACTTGATGGCTTTTTGTTTTATTCTAGATTTGGGTATTTAGTCTCTTAGTCACATTTTCCATCTTTCTTTTAGATTAGGAAAGCAGTCAAGATCTCTGTTTGAAGCTAAGTGCCTAAAACACCTGTGATTCCAGGGCAATGACTTATGAAGAATCATACCGAATCAGTTTGTAGAATGTATGTGAAAGTCTGTATGTGTGTGAGAGAGATTAATGAACAAAAACAGACATTAATTCTTGGGAAATTCATAAGGAATTTTCATGCTTAGTTTTATATGAAAATTTGAGTTCGATCTCCTAAGTAGGTAATACAGTTCAAGTGAATGTTATTTGCTTCAAACAAATCTTAATTGCAACCTAGAATCCCTCTTTTTACTTTTCTAAAAAGTGTTGTAAAAATTAAATGTGATTTAAGAGGTAAATGACTAAACTTAAAAATTTGTGCCTAAGGTAAAAGCAACACTTCAGTTTGCTTTCAATCTTCTTCGAAGTGTTCATATGATACAAAAATGGTCGCTAAGTATTCACCGTATCCATACACATTCTAAGAGTGAATAACAATTATGGGTGAATAGAAATACCTCTCAATTTTTCAACCATGAAAATAGCATGAACTTTACATTGCCCTAAAAATAAATGTAAGCAAGGCCAAGTGTGATTAAAAGGGGTATTTTTGGATGGTGAGCCATAAATGATTCTGTGATAGTTTGGAAGATAGATTATCCTATAATGGCTTATGCTGAAATTGACATCATTTTTCCCCCTCCTTTCTCATTCTATATAAAGGTTTTACTAGTTGTCTGCTCTTATGATTATAATCATTTAAAATCTCTGGATGAGCGGCCCTTTTGCACATGATTCCATGTGGTCTATTATTATACTATTATGCTGGCTACCTAATACTGAGAAGATAAATATTCTCAAAGCTCATTCCGTGGAAAATGATTTATTAAACCAACAGCTTTTGCAAGCACATGATTTTTTTTTTAAGTATAGCTGTACTTATGAGACTTTAAGGCTAATTCAATTTTCCTCTCACTTATTGAGTTCGATTAAGTGTTATCTCCATTCATTCAGCAAAAATCGAGTGAATATCTATTCTTTACCAGGTGCCAGGGCTCCCAGCATGCCAGCAAATCACATTCTTCTTCCTCTGCTCTGAACACATTAAGAAATAGAAAGAACAGCATCTGATGGTGAAAACATCAGCTCTATAACTTTTTACGAAGACTCTGTTGGAGATGGAGGTTGAATGGCAGAGTTGGAGAATTGCCAGTTGAACCCATCCACCAGGCTCTCACTCACTGGTAAGGGCAGAGAAGGACATGCCACCCCGTGGACGGTCCATGTCCCACCCACTCCACGCTCCTGGAGGAAAAAAAGGAGGCAGGCCCTGCATGGAGTACATATGTGTGAGCTCTGTCTTCCAACTGAATAAGGGAGTAAGATGAGAGCAGATTTTTTAAATGGCACTCTCACGAGGACTGGGAACAAAGTATTCCCCCCTAATACTAACTTTCAAGTCAGCAAATAGAGGAAGGATCTCACACTCCATGCAAGAAGCTCACTGCCTACAAGGAATGCAGCCTAAAAGACAAGACTGCCTCCTTCCTGAGAGAGTGGGCTGGAGCTGCAGGGAAATTGATGGTTGTGTTTGGAATGCTTCCATGTTTAGTTAGAATGGATTGGGAATCTGGCTAAGGACAGAATTCATGTGTGTGTGTGCACATGCGCTCATTTGCTCAGTTGTGTCCAACAAGCTCTTCTGTCCATGGGATTTCCGAGGCAAGAAACCTGGAGTGGGTTTCCATTTCCTCCTCCAGGGTATCTCCTTGACCCAGGGATTGAGTCCCTCTCTCTTGTGTCTCTTGCATTGGTAGGCAAATTTTTTACCACTGTGCCGCCTGGAAAGCAGGAGAGATACATCAGGCAAAAACAATATTCTTCAGTAATCACAACACAGGTTAAATCACAATACAAAGGGGATACGGTGCATTCCTATAAATGCCCTCTCATTCCTTCTAAGTGGGGCATCAGGCGCTATAGGTATAAGATGATTAGTTGGCCAAGATAGGAATTAAATCAGGATATTAACAGAAAAGACCACACACCCCTAGCATTCATTAGTAAAAGAATAATTCAAGTCACCCTGGAGAAAATAATCACTTTCCTGACTACTTCGCTTATGACTCACAGGGTTGGCAAGGCTCTTCAGTTCAGTTCAGTAGCTCAGGCGTGTCTGAATCTTTGCAACTCCACGAACTGCAGCACACCAGGCCTCCCTGTCCATCATCAACTCCTGGAGCTTGCTCAAACTCATGTCCATAGAGTTGGTGATGCCATTCAATCATCTCATCCTCTATAGTCCCCTTCTCCTCCCACCTTCAATCTTTCTCCACATCAGGGTCTTTTCAAATGAGTCCATTCTTCACATCAGGTGGCCCAAGTATTGGAGTTTCAACTTAAGCATCAGTCCTTCCAATGAATATCCAGGACATATTTCCTTTAGGATGGACTAGTTGGATATCTTTGCAGCCCAAGGGACTCTCAAGAGTCTTCTCCAACACCACAGTTCAGAAGCATCAACTCTTAAGTGCTCAGCTTTCTTTATGGCCCAGCTCTCACATTCATACATGATTACTGGAAAAAGCACAGCTTTGACTAGATGACCTTTGCTGGCAAAGTAATCTCTGTGCTTTTTAATATGCTGTCTAGGTTGGTCATAGCTTTCCTTCCAAGGAGCAAGTGTCTTTTAATTTCATGGCTGCAGTAACCATCTGCAGCAATTTTGGAGCCCCAAAAAACAAAGTCTGTCACTGTTTCCATTGCTTTCCCATCATTTGCCATAAAGTGATGTGACCAGATTCCATGATCTTAGTTTTCTGAATGTTGAGCTTTAGGCCAACTTTTCACTCTCCTCTTTTATTTCCATCAAGAGGTTCTTTAATTCTTTGCTTTCTGCCATAAGGGTGGTGTCATCTGCATATCTGAGGTTATTGAAATTTCTCCCGGCAATCTTGATTCCAGCTTGTGCTTCATCCAGCCCAGCATTTCTCTTGATGTACTCTGCATATAATTTAAATAAGCAGGGTGACAATATTCAGCTTGACATACTCCTTTCCTGATTTGTAACCAGTCTGTTGTTCCATGACCAGTTCTAATAGTTGCTTCTTGACATGCATACAGATTTTTCAGGGGACAGATCAGGTGGTCTTGGTATCCCCATCTCTTTCAGAATTTTCCACAGTTTGTTGTGATCCACACAGTCAAAGGCTTTGGCATAGTCAATAAAGCAGAAGTAGATATTTTTCTGGAACTCTCTTGCTTTTTTGATGATCCAACAGATGTTGGCAATTTGATCTCTGGTTCCTCTGCCTTTTCTAAATACAGCTTGAACATCTGGGAGTTCACAGTTCATGTACTGTTGAAGCCTGACTTGGAGAACTTTGTGTATTACTTTGCTAGCATGTGAGATGTGTGAAATTGTGAAGAAGTTTGAACATTCTTTGGCACTGCCTATCTTTGGGGTTGGAGTAAAAAAAACACCTTCCAGTCCTGTGGCCACTGTTGAGTTTTCCAAATTTGCTGGCATATTGATTGCAGCACTTTCACAGCATCATCTTTCAGGATTTGAAATAGCTCCACTGAAATTCCATCACCTCCACTGGCTTTGTTTGTAGTGATGCTTCCTAAGGTCCACTTGACTTCACATTCCAGGATGTCTGGCTCTAGGTGAGTGATCACACTGTCGTGGTTATCTGGGTCATGAAGACCTTTTTTGTATAGTTCTTCTGTGTATTCTTACCACCTCTTCTTAGTATCTTCTGCTTCTGTTAGCTTCATATCATTTCTATCCTTTATTATGCCCGTCTTTGCATGAAATGTTCCCTTGGTGTCTCTGATTTTCTTGAAGAGATCTCTAGTCTTCCCTACTCTATTGTTTTCCTCTATTTCTTTGGAGTGATCACTGAGGAAGGCTTTCTTCTCTCTCCTTGCTGTTCTTTGGAACTCTGCATTCAAATAGGTGTATCTTTCTTTTCCTCTTTTGCCTTAACTTCTCTCCTTTTCTCAGCTATTTGTAAGGCCTCCTCAGACAGCCATTTTGCCTTTGTGCACTTCTACTTTTTGGGGATGGTCTTGATCCCTGCCTCCTGTACAATGGCACGAATCTCCGTCCATAGTTCTTCAGGCACTTTGTCCGTCAGATCTAATCCCTTGAATCTATTTGTCACTTCCACTTTATAATTGTAAAGGATTTGATTTAGGTCATACCTGAATAATCTAGTGGTTTTCCCTAATTTCTTCAATTTAAGTATGAATTTTGCAATAAGGAGTTCATTTTCTGAGCCACAGTCTGCTCCCAATCTTGTTTTTTCTGACTGTATAGAACTTCTCCATCTTTGGCTGCAAAGAATATAATCAGTCTGATTTCAGTATTGACCATTGATTCATATAGGACCTTTACCTTCTATTCAACATTGAAAGTAAAAGCCTGCAGTATATAAATAAGTCATGAAAATAAAAAGTGCAATTGCATCTGGAGAGAAGAAATAAAATGTGACTATTTATAGTTGTAATAGCTCTTTTTATTTTAAAAATCTAGAGAAATATATATTTGAAACAATAAAATTAATATATAATATCAGGGAAGTCATTGGACATAAGATACACCTATAAACCTCTGAGTTTTATTTTATTTCTGCGGCAGAGCAAAAATTACGAAAAACTTAAAAAACAAAGATGACATTTACAAAAGCATGGCTATGAAATACCTGTATTTCTCTAAGATTCAATATTTAAAAATGTAAAACATGCTAAGTGGATTTCCTTGGCAGCTCAGTGGTTGGGACTGTGCTCCCAGGTGTGAGAGATGCAGGTTGGATTCCTGGTTGGAAAACTAAGATTCCACATGCCACCTGGCATGGCCAAAAATAAATAAATAAAAAGCAATAGAAAGAAATTAAGAGAAAACCTAAATTATTGGAAGGATAAAGCATAGTACTGATTGGAAGAGTCAATATTGCAAAGATGACTCTCTGCAATTTATTTTAAAGATTAAATGCAGTCCCAAGCAGTTTTTCAAAGCAGCTTTATTGAGATGTAACTTAAACAACCTAAAATCCATCCATTTAAAGTGTACAATCAGTGATTTTAGATATATTTTTAATTTGCAATGATCACCACTATCAAAATCTAGAAAGTATTCATCACTGTTCAGTTAGCATTAATTTCCTATCCCCACCTCCCACATCTCTTGGTCATCACTAATCTGCTTCTGGTCTCTCTTTTCTTATTTTTCTTATTTTTGATATTTCATATAAATAATGTACCATGCAATCCTTTAGAAAGTTTGATTGCTGTAAATGTATAGTTGAGCAAAAAAAGCCAAACATTGAAGGAATGATATTTGTACTTTCCGGTGTGCATATTAAATTTCAACAGTTTTGTTAAGAAAAACTTCCATTATTAGAAAAAAGAATATAATGCATTTTGAAGTTTATGCAATCATGCTATTATTTCCATTTAAGAGGTGAAGTTACCCAACAGCAGCCAAACTTACTTTTTAATTCTCAAGCTTGCGCTTGCAATACTTATTTGAGAATTCACAGTCATCTGGCTTTATGTCCCCCGAGGATAGCAATGCACAGTTTCCTTTCTCAGGTATGTTTGATATCCTACAATGGAAAGCATTGCATAATTCTGTTATACTATATGAGGACAGCTCATGAAGTTATAACATTTCTGTATAACAGTAATAACAAAGATATTTTGAAAATGGGTAATGGTGTTTTTAACATAATTTCAGGCAGAGTTGGTTATCAGGAAAATGGAATACTGAATATCCCATTTTCTAATATTTCTATCAACATTTTATTAACTTTCATCATCCTTTATCTTTGTGTAATTCAATGAAAACCAATGTTTTAATAATCTTAAAATATTTATTTTTAATATGTTCCTCCTCTGTATAGTATCATTTTTAAAAACTTACCATAGTTTGCAAATTGAGCCATTTTGCCACATCCACGGATGACCACGGCCTTCACGAAAGACTGGAATCCATGACCTAATTGATAGGGACTTCAGAAGTTTCTACACAAAAGTATTGTCATTTAATCACTATGGAAGATTTTATTAATTCTTAAAATACAAATAGTGTGCTCTTTCATAGGATCCTGAGTTTTCTGAACAAGATGAGAGTGTTAGAATCTAATCTAACACTAGAAGTATAAAGGTGAAAGTTTTAATATTTGTCAAAGGCTTAACAAATATTAGTACTTTTGATTAAAAATAAACTCACACATTTATGTTTAACAGTTTCATTGCTTTTCTTATGTTAGTAAAGTCTGATTCAAGCAGTTTAGTTGCTACCTATTTTGTCAAATTAAACATAGCAAGGTTTTAAATGTTTTCTGATTATGTGATTCTCATTTCTCCAGATACTGTGATTATATCACTGGATTCACTACTATATTTCTCAGAGTTTCAGTTTTAGAAGAAAATTAAGGGATTGAAATTGAGAAAATAAATGACATGAAAGACAAACTTTGGTTTTCTAGGACCCACACCATTCTTTGCCTAGATAAACCCCAAATCAATCTTTTTCTTTATTGCTAGAATCCAGCAGATAAGATAAAGTGTCAGAGATTCATTTTTCTCTGCTCCTCCCTGTTAAGTACAACTGTAAACATGGGAACTAATGAAAGATACAAGAATGGAGAACTCTGAAATGTGGAAAGAGAAGGGTGATGTGGTTGGGGACTTAGCAGCAGCTTGACTCTCATGTAATCTCTCATCACTTTCCAGGATGAGAGAACAAGGTGAGGTTAGGGAACAACAATTAGGGGCATCTTATATCTTCCCCCAAAGAAGAAAATGGCCTAGACCTGCTAAATGACTTACGAGCCTAGCTGTAGGAGGGGCACAGATAAGCCATTCCATTCTTCCAATGTGTTGAGGGGAATCCTGTCAACCATGCCACGTGAGCCTTACAAAGTGTCTGTCAGGACACCTGCTAACAAGGAGCAGTTGGAGGAAGTTCTTCTGTTTCCACAAAGAGAACTAGAGTTGGGAGGCAGGGATGGAGGTGGGGCCAGCAAAGAGGGTCCAATGGCTAAAAGTTCTGAACCCAGGAAGCTTCTTTTCCTTAAGAGCATAAGACTCCATCTCCATTCAGAGACACTGGATAGAATGGATTGTAAACGTTATATATACATAAAGAAAAGTGGAAATTAAATTCCACATAAATGCAAGAATATGGATGAATTACAAAACTAGTGCATGGAGGGTTCAGAGACTGAACGAAGAATGCATATAGTTTGATTCTGCGTACATGAAAAGCAAAACATGCAAAGAGATTCTATAACATCAAAGCCATGACACTGGGCAAATAAGGAGGACACAGAATGATGAGAAATGACAGAGAATAGGCTGCTAGAAAGTGAAAACTTTTAATCCATGATCTGATATGTAATTACATGGTTCTCTTTATTTTGTGATCTTTATGAAAATTTATGATATGTATACTTTCCTTGATATATATTAAAATTAAATAGCACAGTTTATCTTAGAATATAATAGCACTTGGAGAAGCATGGTTTTCAGTGAAAAGCAAATGGAAATAATTAAGCGTGCATTAATAGGATAAAAATATAAATAAAATATCATAAATTTGTATTCCATTGTTTATGAAATAATAGGCCTTAAACAAACTGCAAATACAAACAAAAACACAAATGAATTCTAACAAATATAATACTGACTGAATCAAACCTTTAACAAAGTGTTGGAAACATCTTTTATCTTACCAGTTCCTCTTCATTATCTATATAAAGCAGAGTAGAGTTCCTAGAAGCACAGTCTGTCAAACTCCCATTCCATGTTTTTTCTTCAAAAGTGTTATAATAGCAGTTGTTGGAATATGTAAACCAGTCTTTTGGACAGCGACTACAATGGCCTTCTGAGGAAAGATTGTGAACTACTAGCCAAAAAAAAAGAAAAAGAATTGTATAAAATAAAAGAAACTACATATATGCATAGAAATAAACATATCTATGTATATACATATTTATACAACATATCTATGCACCCTCAAGGCTGGTACATATTAAACAAACCAACACATACATTCACAGAAAGGGTCAGTCTCTCATAAGCCAATTTATGTCTCCATATAAAGCAAACATACAGAAATACCCACTCTTTACACGTCCTGAGGATCAAGAAATGAAACCTCTGTTTTAGAATAGCAAACTTATTTGCCTTTTATCATATTATAGCAGAAGGAAACTAGAACCAGTTTTCAACAACGCATATGGTGATCATATTGTGGCACAGACAGAAGCATTCTCCTATAATCATTACTTATAAATTGTCTCCATATAAAGCAAACATACAGAAATACCCACTCTTTACACGTCCTGAGGATCAAGAAATGAAACCTTTATTTTAGAAGAGCAAAGTTATTTGCCTTTTATCATATTATAGCAGAAGGAAACTAGAACCAGTTTTCAACAATGCATATGGTGATCATATTGTGGCACAGACAGAAGCATTCTCCTGTAATCATTACTTATAAATATTTTTTGCTCCAATTTACTATTTATGTTCTACCTCATAATCTATTATTTTCATCAGCCAGCCCAAGATAGAGACAAAATGCCAACTGTATATATGCCAGAGCTTTAAAAATATTATGTACCTTTCTGGAGCCTTGTTATCCAAGAGGAGTTATTCTGTTCCTGTATTCGAGCAGCTACAAAATTAATCATTATAAAAGTAAACATTGCTCTAAATAAATCATAATGATTTTAGTTTCTGAGTCTAAAATTTGGTTAATTGTTTAAGACTAGAACAATCTAAACTAAAACTGACTTTACCAAGAAAAATCAATTAAGCAATGAAGATTTGATGGAAAAAAAATTAAAAAACCAAAAGGAACAGATGCCACCACCTCTTACAGTATTTGCTTTAACCAAACACAAGAACTAATTTGTGTTTCTCAATAAGGTCTTTCAGCTTCCTAAAGCTGAGTTATGAAATCAGGAAAACATGTATATACATGTAAACTTATATACAAATGTATACATATATATGTATAATATCTCTAGAATCATTGTATTGTTTATGCTTTGGACAACCTGAGAATGGCTATTCCACATTTAGACTGAATGCACATATTAAAATAAGAGTTTTATTTCATCATATGATTTTTGAGATAAAGAGGGTGGTGTGTGAGATGAGTGACAGCGCTCATTTTGCAGTTAAGCAAGGTGCATGCTTGGTTCTCCTTTCCACAGGGTGTTAGTAAGTGTTTCAAGATAGACTAAGTTTTAAAGATAATATTCTATGTTTGAAATAATGCTATTCATCATTGCAACAAAGAAAATAATAAATTGGTGAAAAATAAAGTTCATAAAGAATAATATCCCTGTCAATTTACAATTAATTTGCAAAGAAACATTTTAAAACTCTTACAGTAACTGTGTTGAAATTAAAATGCCATACTGGAAAAAACAGATGCACCAATATACCAATTTTTGTGATAACTTTAAAACCCATTAGTGGTTAAGGATTGAGCCTTCTAAAGAAAAGAGAATAATAGTATTGGCATATGAAAAACTTCCTGCACTAAACTACTTTAATTAGTTGTATCATTTATTAAAAGAAAATGAAGTGCTATCAAATAGTTTTTTTTTAATTTTATTTTGATTGACTGCAAGTTCTTTGAAATGATTAGAAATTTAGAGAAATATTTTGCATGTTAAAAATGTTACATGATGTATAAAACTATTCAAAGCTTAGTAAAAATAAAAAGAAAATAATATTAAAAAGATTTTAAAATAGTTACTTTACAAAAGTAATTATCAATTGATAATGGCTGAGATATGAAATAATAAAATGATAAATAAAATGTCAATCAATTATGGAAGAGCAATACTGACACAAACGTCCAGAAAAATCCTATAGATGTCAAATCAATGAGGAGAGCTTTAGTTGTATTAGCAATCAAATGTCAGATAATGCATATTAATAATTCTGTCACTGGAGTAAGTAGTTAGTGAGAACTAGAATTATTTCTGGCTTTGAAGTGTATAAGGTGTGACCTTTAAAAATTATTTAGTATATAGAAACTAGTTTGCAAATCCAAAATTTTAATAAAATATGTATTAGATCATATAAAAGTCATATTAAATTTTATATTTTATTTTATTATTTTAATATAATTGCCATAATGCCATTCATATCAGTCAGAAAAATGTAACATAATTTCTTAGACAGGATCTCTGTATCTGTGTCATTTATCTTTTTTATTCAATGTTTTGTTCAAGGTTTTAAAAAGGATTTGGTTTTTTATAATTGGATTTAAATTAGGATTTATTGAAGCTGCATCAGTCTTATTTTTATTAAAACTCAACTGCTTTTATTCTATCTAGATCTATGATGAATTACACTGGCCCTTTACAATTTCATGAATCCCCTTTAAGAATCTATTCTTAAAAGCTGAGTGAAATGTTTAATGACATATATAAATATATCTCTACTGATGACAAAATACAGCAGTAACCGTTCCTTGTCATGGTGCTTATAAGATTTCACTTTAAATTGCATTGATTTAGACACTCATTTATACATGTGTATATGCACTTGAATGATAAACAGGCAAGAATTGGAATATTTTACAAAATCCTCCATAATATTTCATATTTTATGCTCACATAATTCTCAGAATTATTCAAATAAAGCTACGAATATATCCTTGATTTGGCTACATATAAATTGTCCCTAAATTGAACCATATCTAGGCCTGGGTAATCTCCTACCCAATGAGATGAGGAATTACGAAGGAGAGAGACACATACCTTCTGTATGCAAGAGTCCTGCCTCCTATTGTGGGTGACCAAGTTACTGTAGTAAACAGTACTTGTGGTCTTCACAGACTGCCCTGTGAAGGCCCACAGTGAAGCAATAGTGGAAAAGGTAGATTCTTATCAACATGTCACAAAGTTTAAACAGGAAATTCTTCAGTTCAGTTCAGTTCAGTTGCTCAGTCGTGTCCGACTCTTTGCGACCCCATGAATCGCAGCATGCCAGGCCTCCCTGTTCATCACCATCTCTTGGAGTTCACTCAGACTCACGTCCGAGTCAGTGATGCCATCCAGCCATCTCATCCTTGGTCGTCCCCTTCTCCTCCTGCCCCGAATCCCTCCCAGCATCAGAGTCTTTTCCAATGAGTCAACTCTTCTAGTTTTGCCAAGAAAATGTACTGGTCATAGCAAACACCCTCTTCCAACAACACAAGAGAAGACTCTACACATGGACATCACCAGATGGTCAACACCAAAATCAGACTGATTATATTCTATGCAGCCAAAGATGGAGAAGCTCTATACGGTCAACAAAAAAAAGACCAGGAGCTGACTGTGGCTCAGATCATGAACTCCTTATTACCAAATTCAGACTGAAATTGAAACTAGGGAAAACCGCGAGACCATTCAGGTATGACCTAAATCAAATCCCTTATGATTATACAGTGGAAGTGAGAAATAGATTTAAGGGCCTAGATCTGATAGAGTTCCTGATGAACTATGGAATGAGGTTCGTGACATTGTACAAGAGACAGGGATCAAGACCATCCCCATGGAAAAGGAAATTCTTACACTTGAGTATTTTGAAGACAATTTATCTCATGACACAACTCCAGAATATAGGAGACTTTGAGTATGTAGTGTGTCATTTAGTTTGCCCTCTGGCAAGTGCCTCTGAGAAGTTTTTTTCATTTTCTAAAAGATACTGAGAAAAATATGACTACAATATTGTTAACTTGTTCTTATCTCAATCACACATACTAAAAACTTAGGCTTTGCTAAGGGTACCTTCAATGTTTTAAGTTCTACTTTTATATAAAGTTGCTAAATCTTGTCATTACATTTTTCATTTCCTTATACTCTCATGTTTTCATTCCCATTGTGAAATAAGTCATAATTCTATTAACAATATTTGTCACTGAGGCTTCCCAGTTATAGCTAGTGGTAAAGAACCCTTCTGCCAATGCCGGAGACAAAAGAGACGTGGCTTCAATCCCTGGGAAATCCCCTGGAGCAGGTCATGACAATCCACTTCACTCTTCTTGCCTGAGAATCCCTATGGGGAGAGGAACCTGGTGGCTACAGTCCGTAGTGTCGCAAAGAGTCAGACATGACTAAACTGACTTAGCACATACAACACATCACTAATTCAGATTTACTACATGGCCTTACATATTTCTTTTCATTATGTTAGCATTATGTCTCTTTGGTTATAATGAAAACAATCATAATCCATTAACAGTAGTTATTTAAGGATTGTTGTTTTTCAGTTGCTAAGTCATGTTGGATAATTTACATCCCCCCTCCCCCATGAACTGTCTTTAACTGTCAACCTTTGCTCAGACTCATGCCCATTGAGTCAATGATGCCATCCAACCATCTCATGCTCTGTTTGTTTCCACAGTTTCTTGTGATCAACACAGTAAAAGGCTTTGGCATAGTCAATAAAGCAGAGTAGACAGTTTTATGGAACTCTCTTGCTTTTTGATGATCCAGCAGATGTTGGCAATTTGGTCTCTGGTTCCTCTGCATTTTCTAACTCCAGCTTGAACATCTGGAAGTTCTTGACTCATGTACTGTTGAAGCCTGGCTTGGAGAATTCTAACCATTACTTTGCTAGCATGTGAGATGAGTGCAACTGTGCAGTTGTTTGAACATTCTAAGGCATTGCCTTTCTTTGGAACTGGAATGAAAACTGACCTTTTCCAGTCCTGCGGCCACTGCTGAGTTTTCTAAATTTGTTGGGATTTTGAGTGCAGCACTTTCACAGCATCATCTTTTAGGATTTGAAATAGCTCAACTGGAATTCCAGCACCTCCACTAGCTTTGTTTGTAATGATGCTTCCTAAGGCCCACTTGACGGCACATTCCAGGATGTCTGGCTCTAGGTGAGTGATCAACCATCATGGTTATCTGGGTCATGAAGATCTTTTCTGTATAGTTGTTTTGTGTATTCTGTCACATCTTCTTGATGTCTTCTGCTTCTGTTAGGTCCATACCATTTCTGTCATTTATTGTGCCCATCTTTGAATGAAATGTTCCCTTGGTATCTCTAGTTCTCTTGAAAAGATCTCTTGTCTTTCCCATTCTACTGTTATCCTCTATTTCTTTGCATTGATAGCTGAGGAAGTCTTTCTTATCTCTCCCTGCTATTCCTTGGAACTCTGTTTTTAAATGGGTATATCTTTTTCTCTTTTGCCTTTAGCTTTTCTCAGCTATTTGTAAAGCCTCCTCAGATAACCATTTTGCATTTTTTTCTAGGGAATGTTCTTGATCACTGCCTCCTGAACCATTTCATGGACCTCTGTCCATAGTTCTTCAAGCATTGTGGTTATCAGATTTAATGCCTTAGGTCTGTTTGCCACTTCCTCTTTAGATGGTTTTTGCTGACTGTATAGAGCTCCTCCATCTTTGACTGCAAAGAATACAGTCAGGCTGATTTCGGTACTGAGCATCTGGTGATGTCCCTGTGTAGAGTCATCTCTTGTGTTGTTTGAAGAGGGTGTTTGCTATGACCAGTGAGTTCTCTTGACAAAACTCTGTTAGCTTTTGCCCTGCTTCAGTTTGTTCTCCAAGGCCAATTGTGCCTGTTTCTCCAGGTATCTCTTGACTTTCTCCTTTTGAATTCTTGTTCCCTGTAATGAAAAGGACATCTTTTTGGGGTGTTAGTTCTAGAAGGTCTTGTAGGTCTTCACAGAACCANTCTGTTAGCTTTTGCCCTGCTTCAGTTTGTTCTCCAAGGCCAATTGTGCCTGTTTCTCCAGGTATCTCTTGACTTTCTCCTTTTGAATTCTTGTTCCCTGTAATGAAAAGGACATCTTTTTGGGGTGTTAGTTCTAGAAGGTCTTGTAGGTCTTCACAGAACCATTCAACTTCAGCTTCTTCAGCATTACTGGTTGGGACATACACTTGGATTACAGTGATATTCAATGGTTTGCCTTGGAAATGAACAGAGATCATTCTGTCTTTTCTGAGATTGCACCCTAGTACTGCATTTCTGACTCTTTTGCTGACTATGAGGGCTACTCCATACCATTTGTCACTAATTCAGAAGACTTACTACTTTGTCTGGATTAAAATAACTGTTACAAAGAGATGAATGCCTAAACTTATTTTTTTAATTTTTCTGCCCTAGTTCTTAAAATAGCTGCATCTAATTATATTATTCCTAAATAACTTATTCAGGTTTCCTCTGATAAAGATAAATGTCTTTGGAAAGGGTAAAACATCAAATAATATCAAGCTATATCACCATGGCAGAGATTGAAACATTGAATACTCACCATATCATTCATTGATGATCCTCAAATCATAACTTGTTATCTATATTTTTAATAGGAATATTTGTTGTAAATAACAAAAGCCCAAGTTTCCATAGGGGGAGAAATAAGCTTTTAAATTTTCACTTCACAAGAAAATGGGGAAAGCCGAAAATGTTGATGTTTTTGCAAAACACACATGAACATACAATACATAAAACATTAAACTATCAAATTTGCCTCAAATGGATTTTTTTCATCAGTTGTCACTTGTATCAAGAAAAGGATAAATGTTTATCTACCATTCCTAAGGAGATTCACTTTCAACATCACTTCTAGAACATTGAATTCAGTGAAACACTATTTTTAACTTTCTGAAATCTAGAAAAATGTAATGTAATGTAAACTCAGTTATGTCCTTGTAATGAAGACTAATATTTGAGGCTTCTAAAACAGTGACTAATTGCTACCTATATGGTTGTATCTATCCATATTTTATTTTCATAAACTAAATTGATAATTTTCTCTATTACATCCTAGAATTATAGCTATTGAAACATTCATTAGAGATGAATGTAAAATATCACACAATGTAAAATATACTGTTAATTTTTAAAATTTGAAGTAGTTATGTCTACTGCTGTCATACACTTTGCTGTTTTCAATTAAATAATGGTATACGTGTCAGGTTCTTTGTTATATGTAAAAATATGAGTTTAATCTGAAGAAACTGCCCTCCATGTAGGAGACATGGGTTCTATCCTTGGATTGGGAAGATCCACTAGAGAAGGGAATGACTACCCGCTCCAGTAATCTTGCCTGGAGAATTCCATGGACAGAGGAGTTTGGCAAGCTACAGTTAATGGGGTTGCAGAGTTGGATACAACTGAGTGAGTACATTTTCGTTTTCACTTTCTCTGGCATTTAACTTTAATACAATCTATGTTCAGACAACATATAGCAAAGATAAAATTACTCAAAACACTAAAATTAGTTTGAATTTATTTTTATGATATGAATATATCGATTTGTAACTATGTCTATTAATGGCCATACTTAGTGGCCTAAGAGAGATAGATAAATTGGAAGTCAATAACAAGTGAAAATGTCCTTTTAACCTAATGACAAGATCAATTCATTTTCAAGGAAGTTTTTCAAATGACTCTATATAAAGGAAATATTTAAGGTCTTCTAAAAAAGGAACTCTTAATCTAGATAAAATTTTATAAGAAAAGACAATTTGAAGAAAAGAACTTGTGTAACTACATCCAAATAGATATTAAGAGGTAAAATATTAATGATAAAATTTCAAATTGTAAATATATATTTGTATTAGAATTCAAGGGAGCAAATACAGCATAAGCAGTAAACAAAAGTAGAGAATAAATATATCCTTTCATTGTTTGAGAAGTGGGTGAAAGTACTAACTTGGACTCTATTGATGTATAGAACTTCTCCATCTTTGGCTGCAAAGAATATAATCAGTCTGATTTCAGTATTGACCATCTGGTGGTCAACTCAGTATTAGTCTTAATACTGAATTCTATTAGAATTTTTTGTAATACAAACATATTTTGGAAAAAGATTAGTAGCTGACATTTATTGAGTGCTATGTGCTAAGCATTTTACTTAAGTAATACGCATGTTCTTATTCAGTCTTCCCAACAAATACCGATTACACTGATGTTTACATAGGTTAATTAACCTTTGTAAGACTATACAGATATTAAATGTTAGACATCAGAAAAAAATCCATGTCACCCAGAGAATCAACAGAAAAACACTTCATAGAGCCTTGGAGGCCAAGCATGATGGGATCTCTGCCTATATCTCTAACCTTATCTCTGTGATCCTGTCTCTTTCAGACATCCAAAGGTTCATATTTGTTTCTGCTAGTACCCTGCAGATTTGCATTGAAAGGAAAACATCTATAGTTATTTCTAAGGTTTATTACTTAAAAATTGTTATTTTAATATAAATTCATATCTTCAAATTAAAAATTGAGCCTAATATTTTTAAATTTATACATCAAGTGCATTTATGAACTACACAATTGTTTTCTGAAATAAAGTCATGTTTTTATCATACTAAAAAATAAAGCTATGCCCAATTTCATTTTTATTAGTTTGGGACACTGCAAAAATTTAGTTTCCAGTTTTGACCTGCTGCTGCTAAGTCACTTCAGTCATGTCCGACTCTGTGTGACCCCAGAGATGGCAGCTCACCAGGCTCCCCCATCCCTAGGATTCTCCAGGCAAGAACTGGAGTGGGTTGTCATTTCCTTCTCCAATGCATGAAAGGGAAAAGTGAAAGTGAAGTTGCTCAGTCATGTCCGACTCCTAGCAACTCCATGGACTGCAGCCTACCAGACTCCTCCATCCCTAGATAATCTCTAATTCTGAGGCACTAGGCCATTGTATGTATCAGTCACATATATCTTATTGAGACTCAATGATTAAGAAACATTCTCGTTTTTACTCAAGAAAATTTTCACATAAACAGATCCAGAGCTAAAGTGAGCCTCTGCCTAACAATTGGACCAAAACTCAAGGACTATCTTTTTTTTTATCTTATATCCTTGGTTTTACACAAATATTTCTAAATAATGATTATGTCCTATTTAGCNGAGACTCAATGATTAAGAAACATTCTCGTTTTCACTCAAGAAAATTTTCACATAAACAGATCCAGAGCTAAAGTGAGCCTCTGCCTAACAATTGGACCAAAACTCAAGGACTATCTTTTTTTTATCTTATATCCTTGGTTTTACACAAATATTTCTAAATAATGATTATGTCCTATTTAGCACATTACTTTCTGAGAATACAAAATGGTAAATGAAGAAAAACATGGTAAATAAGAAAGGATTAAGAGTAACAGGAGAAGTAAAGTGGAAACATAGGTGTAAACTGGTTTTTGAATAAACAACAGACTCATAAAGGCAGAGGAAATAGGAAAGTCGTCTGGGCAAGTTAAACTTCAGAGGCAGGAGATTAAAGAATCCAGTTTTAGGAAAGGGGATGGAAAGATGAAACTCTTCCTGAAGGCTGCCTGAGACATGGGTGGTTTGGGAAGACTAGACAGGTGACATTTCTAAACCCAACTGGGATAAACATAGCATTTCTGAGCCCCAGAGTTGATAGACACAGCAGCTCTCTCTCTTCTCCAACATTTAGTGTCTTTGACACTTAGGAAACCATTTCCACTTCTTCCCACACTTTCTTAGAGAATGATTGCAAAGGCTTCTCTTTAAACAACACAGAGGTTTGGAAGGAGGCAGAGAGGGGTGTAGTACGGTGGGCGGGGGGGGGGGGCAG
>SJYX01017735.1:120821-139238 GCA_006410675.1 Oreotragus oreotragus | reverse complement strand
AGGAAAAAACACAAAAAAGAAAATAGCGGAAAAGGAAAACCACCCAAAAAAAAAACGGGGGGGGGGGGGGGGGGGGGGGGGGGGGGGGGGGGGGGGGGGGGGGGGGGGGGGGGCAGAAATGGCCTGCATT
Organism: Oreotragus oreotragus; assembly: GCA_006410675.1. Taxonomy (NCBI): domain Eukaryota; kingdom Metazoa; phylum Chordata; class Mammalia; order Artiodactyla; family Bovidae; genus Oreotragus; species Oreotragus oreotragus. The sequence continues at coordinate 139,108 of SJYX01017735.1, read as the reverse complement.
TCCTTAGTTCCAGACACTGTCAGACCTCTGGACCATGGAACTCTTTTGAGAAAGAAGTTCTCATTCTGGATTCCTGCTTCATCAGCTCCCACCATCTGGTCCCCAACAACATTAACTTCATCCTCCTTGGAAGTGCCAGGATCAGTTTTATAAATCCCCGACCTTGATCAAGTAATTGTTCAACCAACTCTCCCCATACCACAAGGTAAATTCTCATCTTGCATATGGCAGGAAACTTTTAGCAGGTGAGAGAGGAGCCATGCCCCATTGTTCCTTGTCTGTGCCCAGTGTGGGAGGCAGAGCTGGCGTGAAGTGTGCTCCCCTCCAAACAGGTTAATGAAAAGATGGTGTCTTATCTTCCATAGCTCTTTGTCTTCCTGGTGCTGCATTCCCCACCTACCACTGGTACATCTCCAATTCCATCTTCATGTTCTTCCTTAACCTCCACATCAGCATTTTTTATTGTTGTTTTTCAGTCGCTAAGGCATGTCCAACTCTTTGTGACCCCATGGATGGCAGCACGCCAGGCTTCCCTGCCCTTCACTATCTCTAGGAATTTGCTCAAATTCATGTCCATTGAGTCAGTGATGTTATCTAACCATCTCATCTTCTGTCGTCTTCTTCCTTAACCTCCACATCAGCATTTTTTATTGTTGTTTTTCAGTCGCTAAGGCATGTCCAACTCTTTGTGACCCCATGGATGGCAGCACGCCAGGCTTCCCTGCCCTTCACTATCTCTAGGAATTTGCTCAAATTCATGTCCATTGAGTCAGTGATGTTATCTAACCATCTCATCTTCTGTCGTCCCCTTCTCCTTTTGCTTTCAATCTTTCCCAGGACCAAGGTCTTTTCCAGTGAGTCGGCTCTTCGCATTATGTGGCCAAAGTATTGGAGCTTCAACTTCAGCATCCAGTCTTACAATGAATATTCAGGGTTGATTTCCTTTAGGATGGACTGCTTGAATCTCTTTGGAGTCCAAGGGACTCACAAGAGTCTTCTCCAGCAGCACAATTCGAAAGCATCAGTTCTTCAGTGCTCAGCTTTCTTTATGGTCCAACTCTCACATCCATACATGACTACTGGAAAAATCATAGCTTTCACCATTCTTACACTTTGCTAATCTAGCCACTTTTTAAGACTACTAAAAGGTACTCAGGGAGGGAGGTATTATGGGAGGTACTCCATAGGCAATAAAATATCCCCACAATGATTTCTACAAACTTTAATTATAGTACTTTCCTCATTGCCCTTAATGCATTTATCTATATCACACAAAAGCTTTTGACAGTCTTAAAAGCAGGAAATAGGTTATTCATCTTTGTATGCTCAATGACCAGCACAATTCTTGGCATAAATTATTTTTTATATAAAAACTTTTATAAATTGTTATTAAACACAAAAAGGAACAATCTTAAGACTTTTCTGTGATTGTTTCTGGCTGCCAAAGTCTTTTCTATCCCCTTCTAAAATGATAATTTGACATGAGAACATTTATTCCCTAGTTATCTAACAATTACCTTCATTAATAACAGAGGATTTGATTTAGTGGGGTTTTAGGTTTATTCTATTGACTTATTGAGCAAACTCCCAGAGACAGTTAAGGACAAAGAAACTTGGCCTGTGTCAGTTCGTGGGGTTGCAACGAGTTGGACACGATTTAGTGACTGATCAAATTTCTCCATTATGTTTCTTAAGAAGAAAAGTTGTCCAGGTGTTCCTGAAAGAGCACAAACATGAGGTTTTTCTGCTCTTGGTTCTGCTTCCAAAGAGCTGTGAACATAGACTTATTTGAACCTCAATATCCTCAAGTATAAATCAAAGATGTGGAAAGATGATGACTTAAGATCCCATCTAAGTAATATTTTACTCTGAAAATTAATGAGTACATCTTAAATACTTTATAGAAGCTATGTGTGATTATAAATCTATGCACAATTACCTATTTTTATTTTACTAATTATTCTAGGGCTGCAAAAATATTCTGGAGAAACATGCTGGGGAAAATCCAGTTTTTGCTTTATTGTCCATTTTTTTCTCTCCATTTCTACATTCTATTATTCTAATCTAATGAATCAGTTCATTTATACTAAAAATGCAAATACCCTTTAAGTTACTTTTCATTAGTAAAATAGCCACATAATAGTTTTTAAGTAATTTATCTCATCTACAAAGAAAATGATTTGTTTCTTTTCCAGTGAATGCACTTTTTGATGATAACTTGAGCCTGGCCTACTTATATGCGAGTGATAAAAAATATATATATACACAGGCTGCTTTGGGCACATATGAGCGATTCCAGTAAGCATGTATCTTCTGAAAATGGCACTTTTTTATTATAAAGAGAATTTTGCCTCACCATGTGACTGTATTTGAGATTACATTATGAAATATGGCATGCATGATGAAATAAGAAGTGGAACTTGTATGATTTCTAACTGCCTTTCCAATAAAACCACCAGAGGGCTATTAAATAATCCCATTTAAAACTATATGTTTGGCAGGAGAAATAAGGCTTCCATACTTATTCTCTATAGGCAAGCTGAAAGATTTCATTAGTTTTATCTTATAGGTTTTTTTCCCCCAATCTATAGAATTTCACTGTCTTATAGGTAAGCACAGAGTCTAGAAAATTCAGCTTTCTTTGAAACACTTTCTTTATGAAACAATTTATGAAAATAAGATGATCCTGCTTTTTTCATGTATTTATGTTTCTCAGAGTTTTAAATAAGGTTATACTTTCTTTTTTCTTGTCCATGGTCTTTAATTTTTTCAGTAGAGTTAATTTTCAATTCTGTGTTAGCTTTAAGTATACAGCAAAATGTTCAGTAGTATATACCTATATACTCTTTATCAGGAAATTTTTCATTATAGGTTATTACAAGGTATTAAGTATAGTTCCCTGTGCTATACAATATGTCCTTGTTGTTCACCTATCTTATTTTTTAAAATTTTTATCAGAGTATAGTTGAATTACAATGCTGTGTTTGTTTCCAATTACAGCAAAGTGAATCAGTTATACATACACATATACCCACTCTGCTTTAGATTCTTTTCCCATATAGGCCATTACAGAGTATTGAGTCTAGTTCCTTGTGCTCTCCAGCAGGTCCATACTGGTTATCGCATCTATTTTACATATAGCAGTGTGTATATGTCAATCCCACCTTTCAACTTATCCCCCAGCCCTGCTTATCCTATTGTAGCCATAAGTTTGTTCTGTACATCTGCAGCTCTGTTTATGTTTTGTAAACAAACTCATGAAGGATATACTTTAAAATAAATATTTACATGTACCTGAATATATTATTGAATTATAAATGCACACTGATCACTAACTTTTCATCATTACTCAGTTTAATATATTCAGTCTGTATCATAAAGTATACTACTTAGACTTTAAAATTTTCAAAGAATCTGTAGCATTTGCGCCTCTTCTTTTTATTTTTTTTTTCTTTAATTTTTATTTTTACTTTATTTTACTTTACAGTACTGTATTGGTTTTGGCATACACTGATATATATATACACAGGCTGCTTTGGGCACATATGAGCGATTCCAGTAAGCATGTATCTTCTGAAAATGGCACTTTTTTATTATAAAGAGAATTTTGCCTCACCATGTGACTGTATTTGAGATTACATTATGAAATATGGCATGCATGATGAAATAAGAAGTGGAACTTGTATGATTTCTAACTGCCTTTCCAATAAAACCACCAGAGGGCTATTAAATAATCCCATTTAAAACTATATGTTTGGCAGGAGAAATAAGGCTTCCATACTTATTCTCTATAGGCAAGCTGAAAGATTTCATTAGTTTTATCTTATAGGTTTTTTTCCCCCAATCTATAGAATTTCACTGTCTTATAGGTAAGCACAGAGTCTAGAAAATTCAGCTTTCTTTGAAACACTTTCTTTATGAAACAATTTATGAAAATAAGATGATCCTGCTTTTTTCATGTATTTATGTTTCTCAGAGTTTTAAATAAGGTTATACTTTCTTTTTTCTTGTCCATGGTCTTTAATTTTTTCAGTAGAGTTAATTTTCAATTCTGTGTTAGCTTTAAGTATACAGCAAAATGTTCAGTAGTATATACCTATATACTCTTTATCAGGAAATTTTTCATTATAGGTTATTACAAGGTATTAAGTATAGTTCCCTGTGCTATACAATATGTCCTTGTTGTTCACCTATCTTATTTTTTAAAATTTTTATCAGAGTATAGTTGAATTACAATGCTGTGTTTGTTTCCAATTACAGCAAAGTGAATCAGTTATACATACACATATACCCACTCTGCTTTAGATTCTTTTCCCATATAGGCCATTACAGAGTATTGAGTCTAGTTCCTTGTGCTCTCCAGCAGGTCCATACTGGTTATCGCATCTATTTTACATATAGCAGTGTGTATATGTCAATCCCACCTTTCAACTTATCCCCCAGCCCTGCTTATCCTATTGTAGCCATAAGTTTGTTCTGTACATCTGCAGCTCTGTTTATGTTTTGTAAACAAACTCATGAAGGATATACTTTAAAATAAATATTTACATGTACCTGAATATATTATTGAATTATAAATGCACACTGATCACTAACTTTTCATCATTACTCAGTTTAATATATTCAGTCTGTATCATAAAGTATACTACTTAGACTTTAAAATTTTCAAAGAATCTGTAGCATTTGCGCCTCTTCTTTTTATTTTTTTTTCTTTAATTTTTATTTTTACTTTATTTTACTTTACAGTACTGTATTGGTTTTGGCATACACTGACATGATTTAGAAGGCTTAAGGCATTCTGATAGGGAGCAAGAACTGCCTGTTGTTGATTTCTTTTGTGAAAGTTCCAACTGGATGCAAATACTAATCAGTAGCTACAATGCTCCTCCATAAAAGAGTCTTCTTCCATCTCTGCTTGTTTTCAGTTAATACCATTTTAATTTTAATCATGATTTTCTGCAAAGATAAAGATGTATAAACATTAATATAGCAGAAATCTGTGAAACCATCACCCAGAGTTAACTATAATGTATATTCTAATATAGTTTCCATCTATTAAAAGGGCTTTGTATATAGATATACTACAGACATTTGATCCTGCTCCCATCATATCTCCTTCCATCTTTTTCCAGGGATGTAGAAAGAATGTATTTCTTTCCCTTCATGATTATGTGTATGTGTATGTTTAGTTGCTGCATCGTATCTGACTCTTTTGCAACTCCATGGACTGTAACCCAGCAGGCTTTTCTGTCCATGAGATTTTCCAGGCAAGAATACTGGAGTGGGTTTCCATTTCCTTCTCCAGGGAATCTTCCAGACCCAGGGATGGAACCGATGTCTCCGATACTGCTAGCAGATTCTTTACCATCGTTTAAGGAAACTTACACACACACATACACACATACATATATGTTCATAAAATATGTTGTCAGTAATATTTACATGTTATATAGCATGATCTGATCATTTTTAACTTTTTTTATTCACTTAAAGTTATATATTTGAAGTTTACTTATTTTGATACTATATCCTTTATTTCAGGTTATTCCATTATTAGACCATACTAAATTTATCCATTTTTCAATGAAAGAGTATCTTATTATTTCTAGATTTTTACTACTAAAAGCAATGCCGATTGAAGATCTTTATGAGGTTTTCCTAAAACCATGAACTCAATTTTCTCAAGAGTGTATTTTCTCTAGCTGTTGAATTCCTAGGTCACAGGGTCATTGCTTTGTGCTTCTAAAGTTTCTAAATGCTTGTGATAAACAAAAAAACAGCAGGCACATTTTATCTTCATAATATATTCTCTTCTCTATCTTTGCCACATAAATGAATAATTAATTTCAAATAACTTACTGGTAGGGAGATAATAAACTTTTCCAAGGCAAATTGTATAACATCCCTCTCCATGGTGGCAAGTAAAGGTTATTTCTCCTTCAAAAAAATGTCCTTTACTCTTGCTTCAGAAAAGAATAAAAAGTAAGGAGTTTTTTGAAGTGTAATGGACCCAACATGCAATCCAGCTGATGAGAATTTCGTCACTGTTTTTTTGAGGTGCTGCACAGTTCCTAATGCCTTCTCCGAGCACATGGCTCCTACAATCAGTTGCTTCACTCTGCTCATCTCACGCATGTAAAGAAGAAAAAGAGGGAGGGAGGGAAGAAAGAGGAAATAACCTTTTCTAGGATTAGAATTCTTAACAAAAAAACTGTTATTATATCTGTTATANTAAGAGACAGGTGCTGCACAATTCCTAATGTCTTCTCCGAGCACATGACTCCTACAATCAGTTGCTTCACTCTGCTCATCTCACGCATGTAAAGAAGAAAAAGAGGGAGGGAGAGAAGAAAGAGGAAATAACCTTTTCTAGGATTAGAATTCTTAACAAAAAACTGTTATTATATCTGTTATAAAAACATATGGGAGCTAAGATATGTTTAGCACCTCTAATAATTGGTGATTTAAAGACTTTAAAGTATAAAATACAAATAACTGATTTGAAAACTGATGTCTTTGAAGACTAAAACCTTCAAAATATACTGAATACATGATTGATTAAAAATATCACTTTTATCCAGTTTCATTTTTTATGGGTTTTTTCTCTATCAATACACACCATGCTGATAAAGCGCAGAAGAGTATCCGTAGCAGACAATTACTCATTTACCAATCCCACTGATGCATATTGCTTAAGTGTGTCCTTAGAATAAAACAATAACTGTTTGTGATGATTAATTTTATGTGCCAGCTTGGCTATACCCTAGTGCCAGTTGATTCATCAAGCACATCCTTAATATTGTTTTAAAGGTACTTTTTAGATGTGACTAAGCTTAAATCAGTAGATATTGAGCAAAGCAAATTACCCTCCCAAAGGCATGTGAGTCTCACCCATTCAGTTAAGGACTTCAGGGCAAAGATCAAGGTTTCTGGAGCAAGGAGCAATTAGTCACAAGACTGGGACATAGAAACCCAGCCTGAGTTTCCAGCCTGGAGACTTCAGACTCAAAACGACAGCGTCAGCAGCTCCCTGAACTTCCAGATTGCCTGCCTGCTTGCTCCACAGACTCGGAATGCGCCAGCCCCCACAGCACATGAAACAATTCCTTCAAATGTTTCTCTTTATAGTTTTCATTTCACTTCTGAGTTTTTCTATATTTTCATTAACTTTGTACATATTTTTCTTGACAATCCTCAGCAGTTATAATGTCTATTATAAAAACCAGTGTCTGCTAATTGCAACAGCTTGGTCATCTTGTGGGTGGTCTCTGCTGATTCCTTGTTCTCTGCAGTATGAATCATTTATTTCTAGCTGTCGTAGGAGTAATGATTTTGGACAGTGTGATAGTTAATTTTTTTGAGGCAAGGAATAGCGATTTTATTCGGAAAGCCAAGTGTCAGAGAAGGTGGTGGTTAGTGTCCTAGAGTACCGTCTTATAGGGGTCTGGATGTCAGTTTCTTTTATAGAACAGAGAGAGAGGAGGTGAGGAAGTAAAATCTGTGATGGTTAATTTTATATGTCAACATGACTGGGCTAAGGGGTGCCCAGATAGCCAGTAAATCATTATTCTTGAGTATATCTGTGAGGGTATTTACAGGAGAGGTTAGCATTTGAGCCAGCAGATTAAATAAAGAAGGTCTGCCCTCACCAGTGTGAGTGGGCATCATCTGTCCATTGAGAGCCCAAACAGAACAAAATGTAAAGAAAGGGTGAATTCTTTCTCTCTCTTCTTGAGCTGGGACATTCTTCCTCTCCTGCCCTCAGACACTGAAAGTGTTAGTCATTCAGTCATGTTCAACTCTGTAGCCCACCAGGTTTTTCTGTCCATTGCGATTCTCCAAGCAAGAAAACAGGAGTGAGTTGCCATGCCCTCCTACACATTGGAGCCCCTGCTTTTCTGGCCACTGGACTCAGACTGACTTATAACACCTCCTTTCTTAGCTTTGCTGGTGGCTCAGATGATCAATAATCTGCCTGCGATGCAGGAGACCCAGAGTTGATCCCTGTGCCGGGAAGACACCCTGGAGAAGGGAATGGCTACCCACTGCATTATTCTTCTCTGGAGAGTTCCACGGACAGAGGATCCTCCTGGTGGCATGAAGTCCATGGGATTTCAAAGAGTCAGACATGACTAAGTGACTTTTGCTTTAACCTCTCAGCCTTTTAGCCAATTCCCATAACTAAACTCCTCTTATCTATTTCTCTACGTATCCTATAGGTCTGCTTTTCCAGCTAATCCCAGCTAACACAGATTATATGATTGATATTGCAAATGATACATCATAGACCCTTGATACTGTTTGCTTTCCTTCTGAAGGAAATACTATTCAAGGTAATTCTAAAACATTAACCCTCAGCTAACTTTTTAAACTATCATTAATTTTATTAAAATTTTTGTTAGCTTCAACTTTAAATTTCATGTTTAGATTTAGATTTCTGACATTGATTTTTATTTCTATAAATTATGTGCTGAAATATTATTTGTCTTGCATGCTGGAGTCATGGACACCCCCTTAAATTGAGCACCCCACATGAGTACTCCATTTATTTCTGCATGAGTCTCATCCATCCTCAGAGAAAAGAAGGTGTCTGATTCTGGTCTGGCTATGTGTCAGCATGGTGAGTCATTAATGCTCTGTCCAACTGGTGCTTGTTGATGCTAAATGATTTTAACACCATGGCCCCAGAGGATGAATGCTCCAGATGGGGGTTGAATCTCTGTTCAGCTTACTATTTCCACAGCAACCATTCCCTCTGCCTCTATCAGTGGTATGGACACACACAAAACTGAAGTCACAAAAATCTTATCCCTTTTCAACACAGGCTGAGGAACAGATAATTCATATGTGATATCAGAACTATTCAAGCTCTCTGCCTGTCTGTGAGCATACATTCTACCCTTCTTAATCTTGTCAAAACAGCTCATCTCTCCACTCTGATTTCTTCCCTAAAATTAACAGTGTTGAATCCCTTGGACAGCAAGGAGATTGAACCGTCAATCCTAAAGGAAATCAGTCCTGAATATACATTGAAGGACTGATGCTGAAGCTGAAACTCCAATACTTTGGCCACCTGATGAAAAGAACTGACTCATTTGAAAAGACTCTGATGCTGGGAACGACAAAGGATGAGATGGTTGGATGGCATCACCGACTCAATGGACATGAGTTTGAGTAAGCTCCAGGAGTTGGTGATGGACAGGGCGGCCTGGCGTGCTGCAGTCCATGGCATTGCAAAGAGTTGGACATGACTGACTGACTGAACTGAAAAAATTGAAAATGGTATTCTTAACTGACATCATGAAAAAATTCTACTGCAAACTGGATATATCTGTTTCCTATGTTGTCAACAAATAAACCTATGAACTCAAAAGTTATTTATAGTCACCATTTTAAAGTTAAATTTTAAAAACAATGCCCAGATGTTCACTTCTTATATCAGTTTCAATACTACGGCATTAGCTTTTACTCCATTCCACCATTTATTCCAGCATTTCTCTACTTTTCCTCACCACTATGATTTCCACTACTTAAAATGTTTTATATAGAAGCAGCATTCAAATTGCTTATGAAAAAGTATTCTTGTCTACTTGTACATGAATACACATATTATCTTTCTCATTCACTCACTGTTCAATCTTTTTGTGTATTCATTTACTAGTTTTTGCATCTGCTTCCTTTTTAAAATTGTTTTACCTTCTACTAAGACAGTGCAGATTTGCCAGCTAGTAGACTATCATAAAGAATCATTTCCCAACTGTTCCTTATTTGTGACTTAGGAAAAACAACTTCTACTTGTACATGAATACACATATTATCTTTCTCATTCACTCACTGTTCAATCTTTTTGTGTATTCATTTACTAGTTTTTGCATCTGCTTCCTTTTTAAAATTGTTTTACCTTCTACTAAGACAGTGCAGATTTGCCAGCTAGTAGACTATCATAAAGAATCATTTCCCAACTGTTCCTTATTTGTGACTTAGGAAAAACAACATTTCTGGACCTCTAGTTCCTTGGGTTAAACTTGAAAGAAACAGAGTCATCTTTTACATTAAAAAAAAAATTAATAGATAATGATGTGTTAATATAAGAAACATAGTAAGTGCTTAATAGAAGTTTATTTTTTCCACCACATAACATGGAAGTCTGCTCTGCTTGGAATTTTGCCATTGTTGTTTACTGACCTACTGTGATTTGCCTCTGTCATTACTTGTACTATCCAGAGAGTATTTAAATTGATAAATTTATCTTCTGCAAACTGTACATAAGGTGTTGTATGCCGTAGACTAATTTTTGACCTTCCTAATGTAGTCAGGTTAATTACCAGTTAATGAAAAACATTTATTTTGCCTACAATAAGGTGCTCAGCAGGAATTTTCTGCCTAATTAATAGTGACATGTTATATGAACCTCCACTGGCATTTTTCACCCAATTCAAAGCAATTTCAGAGATGATTAATCCACAATATATTTGAATATGTTCTTGCCACTCATGATAACTATTCATGGTAAAGAATATTTTATAAACAGTGCATAGCGATTACACATGGGGAAGGAAATGGCAACCCACTCCAGTACTGTTGCCTGGAAAATCCATGGATGGAGGAGCCTGGTAGGCTGCAGTCCACGGGGTCGCTAAGAGTAGGACACGACTGAGCGAGTTCCCCTTCACTTTTCACTTTCATGAATTGAAGAAGGAAATGGCAACCCACTCCAGTGTTCTTGCATGGAGAATCTCAGGGACAGCGGAGCCTGGTGGGCTGCCGTCTATGGGGTCGCACAGAGTCAGACACGACTGAAGCAACTTAGCAGCAGCAGCAGCGATTCAGTTTCTACATAAACAGCAAAACATAGGTTGAAGAATACATCTTTGTCTCAAAAATAGATGTGAAAGTCCTTCTTAAAAAATTAAACTGTACGCTAGCCCTCAGTAGAACTACTCTCAATGTTTTAAATATTAATATTTAATTATTTTCCAAATGAACATATAAAACATGCATTAAATGGAAGAGAAAGTGTCTAGTTCACTTTTACAAAATTAGATAGTCTTTAAGATATGTCTGATTATGATTGTTACAGGAATCAAACTAAAGAAGTTTTATATGCAAAGTAATTTAAACTCTATTAAATGGATAACTACTTAGAAGATTTTTAAAATAATGAGCTAAGGAGTAATCCTCTAAATGGAGCTGTGTGTGTTTGGAAAGTCAGATAAAGTATGTTCCGTTCAAAAATACTTGAAGCTTTAATCACAGGAAAACTCAGCTTTGTAACTTCACTTTGTTATAAATTTCACCAGAGAATCTCTAGGGTTCAGGTATAAACTATCTCAAACATCCTGAAAACCCTGAGAATCCGTAATCTTTACTGAGGTTGTCTTTTTCTACCAATCTCTGCCTTAATAGTCTCAGGTCAGCTAATTTTTCAAATAAATAAGAGGCAAAATGTTGTGACTCAGAGATGCTAACAAAATATACCATATTCTGAAATAGAAATCAAGAATTCTTATGCACTCTCAGTTATCAAAATATCTTGAAAGCATCAATGTTTAATCCTCTGAACTATATCTCCTAGTGGTATTATAACTTGGATTTAGGAAAACAAGATGATTTCGATTATTAGGTGTAACAGCACACAGAGAAAAAGACCTGATGTGAGGGACACACATGAGTGACCTGAGGAGATCGATTTTGCAAGGACTGAGAAAATCAAATTTTATCTCCTTCAATATTTTACTTAAACCTAGCTGTGGTTTTAACTGCATTGAATGCATTGCAATGATGTCATATTTTACCTCATCTATAGGTTAGAGAAACAAAATTACCACCATCTAGCTACCTCACCTGTTTCATCTTCACACACTTTAGATCAAAAGAGATGAATTTTTATAGAAAGCGTTGATAAAACCAGAAATTCTTGACAAAGGATAAAATGTAGATAAAGACATAATCGCAAGTTATGATTTTATTTTTGAAACCTACACATTCTCTTCACCCCCATCTGAACCTTCTCACTATTTCAGTATAAAACTAAGTGATGCAGGGATTGTTTAATTGCATAGCTTAAAAAAGTGAGGGCTTTCCAGGTGGTACTAGTGGTGAAGAGCCTCCTGCCAATGCAGGAGAGGAAGGCGACTCAAGTTCAATCCCTTGAGTCAGGAAGATCCCCTGCATGCAGTCCATGGGGATGCAAAGAGTTGGACATGACTGAGTATGTATGTATGCACACACATACATGCAGCTAAAAATAACACATCACTGTAAAAGTTACTGTTAGTGAAGAGCCTACATAACTCTGTGGTAGAGAGCTAAAATCGAGGTTCAATATTATATGCTGTCATCTGGTAAAATCAGAAGGGCTTTAAATGATCTAACTGCAAGGTTCTGTCCCCATTCTGCCCCCACAGTTAAGGTCCCCAAGCCACACAACTCCCCTTTTCAAATGTACTGGGTACACTTGATCGTTTGGGGAAGTAGGTATTAGGTCCTTGCCAATCTGTGGAGTAGTTCAACTATCCAATTACACTTTTTCATGGGAACCAAGAGGCCAGCCACCCTCTTGATACTGTAGGATGTGTACCTCCCAGGGCCTCTGCTTGTTCATTCTGTTCCCCAGTGCAAGGCCCTTGTGGCCCTGAAGTTTGGGTCCTTGTCCCCCAAGCTATGTTTGGCTACCCTCATAAGCCTGGGATGGAATTACGTCCTTAACAATAGACTAAATAGGAAGCAATTAAAACATATATATATGTGTGTGTGTGTATATATATATAACCTGCAATATAACAAATTTCATTAATTTTAATGAATTCCTTGTTGAACACCAACTGGGTCAGGCTGAATTATCCTTCATAGTTTCTTTACAATCTAATATTTTGCTTAAGCTTTTTGTATGAATGTTCTTGAAATTTATCGACTTGTGATTTTCCTTTATTTTGCTGTCCTTGTTAAGCTTTGCTTTAAGATGCTTATTTGCCTCATAAAATATTTAAAGGAAATTTCACTGCTTTTTCTCTAAATCTGAGAAAACTTGAACTTGATTTGGATTACTGCCTCCACAGATGTCTGGTAAAATTCATCAGTGAACCCAACTGTGTTTGGAGTTCTTTATGGGAAAGATTGCTGATTATTAATTGAGTCTAGCTTTAATCATAATTCAATTTTCCTTCTCCTTTCATAAGTTTTACTAATATTTTACCAATAAGTTTTAGATTTTTATCTTCATTTTCTTATCTATTGCCATAAAGTGACTTGAAATAAGTTCTTATAAACTTTTGTCCGATTCCTTTTGCTCTGTGGTCTCTTTGGGGTTTGTTCATGCTGACTTGTCTCCTTGTATACGTAATTTTTTTAACTGAATTGCAGACACTGCCAAAGAACTGCAAGAAAAAAGTTTTCAGCACCTAAATCCTGCTGCATTCTGCATCAGAGTTCAGAGATACTGGCAACCCTAACCTATCTTAATCTACATAAATAGTGAGAAGGTTCTGAGCTGGCTTTAAGTTTTTCAGCCATGTATATTCCTATTGCACCTGTAATCTTTAAACAAATGATTCCTAATCAAAATTCTAGGAGTGTTACCAAGATTTTCCACCTATGCCTAGATGTGTCATAAACTTCAATTTTGGTTCCTCTTATCTCATGGATGTTCTGATGAACTGACTTTGATCTGTTTTTTTTTTTTTAATCTGTAATATTATTTTGTTCATGTTCTATTTTATCTGATATTAAAATAACCACTTTAGTTTTCTATCATTTGTTTGTATATTCTTCTCATTATTTTACTTTCAATCTGCTCATATGTTCAAATCTGCAGTGTATGTCCTGCCGCAGCATATAATTAGAAATTTTTTATTTTAACCATATTGACAAACTCTGCCTGTTGACTGGATTGTTTATTCCACTCATGTTTAGTGTTATTGTATATATAATTGGATTTATGGCTTGAAGTTTGATTTTGTATATATCCTATGCTTTATGTTCCTCTGTCCTTAACTGCTTTCTTTTGCATTAAATGAATATTTTCCAGTATAACATTTTAACTTCTTTAATAAATAAAAAGAATAAACAAATAAGAGAGGAGGAGGAGGAGGAGGGAAACTCCACATTCTTTAGCTGTAGAGATGTTATATTTTCTCCTTGTCTGCTTAGACCTAAAGGATTTACTATTAATATATCTTATCATCAAGTGAATCATACACCTAAAGTAAATGACCTTGAATCAATTAATTTCAAAACCTTCCAATTGTTGAAAGACACATGGTTTTGCCAGCTTTGAAGTGTTCTAAGGAACAAGCCTAAGTAGGGTCATAGAGGAGGACTGTTCTCTAAATATATTTCAACTTGCATAAGGAGCGGTCTCAGTGCAACTGACCAAGAAAGCAGCAAACCCAAGTAATTCATCTGATGTGTCCAGAGGTCTGTAGGGATCTGCTGTCCTTATGGGATGGTGACTGACATTTGGTTGTCAAGAAGCCTGTTTTGGTTTCTTAGAGAAAGGTAATGGATCTGGTTATCATTGTATTTGCCTCAGCACCTGAGCTAGTAATGCTTTACTCTAACTGGAGGAGGAAAATGACAACTCATTCTATATTCTTGCCTGAAAGCTTCCATGGACAGAAGAACCTGGCAGACTACAGTCCAAAGGGTTGCAAAAAGTCAGACATGACTGAGCGACTAAGCGCACACACACACAAAGACCATCATGGAAGTAGTAAACGCTTATCCATGACATATTTAAACAAATATTGACCCTCTTGCACTTTTCCTTAGATGTTTAATGCTGTTTTTTATTTCAACTAACTTTCAAATACAAATATTTTCAAAATTTTATAATTCATATTTAAACTACAGCTTATTTCAAATCTCTTATGAAATGCATAAGTTTTGATTTAAAAGTAAATAAAGGTTGCATTTAGAAAATTGATATTAAGAGAAATGCAAAAAATAATTTCAGACATATACAGTAGTTACATTTTGTATTTCTCATAATCTTTAAAGGAAAAGTTATCAGATACACTGCAATAATGAGATGAAGAGTATACCAAGCATTGGAAAATAGAAAAAAAAATGGAAAATAACAGATTGATTCTTGCTTGTTTTAACATTATTCCACAATTGAGAATCTTTTTTAATACATTATATCTTAAAAATCAATCTGATAATGAATTGAACGCAAGGTTAGTCTTAATTAATTCAGTCTCCTGTGAGATAGCATAAATGAAATATAATTAATTTTAATCTTTACCTTCTTCTCACTGGAAAGACTGATGCTGAGGCTGAAACGCCAATACTTTGGCCACTTCGTATAAGAGTATACCAAGCATTGGAAAATAGAAAAAAAAATGGAAAATAACAGATTGATTCTTGCTTGTTTTAACATTATTCCACAATTGAGAATCTTTTTTAATACATTATATCTTAAAAATCAATCTGATAATGAATTGAACGCAAGGTTAGTCTTAATTAATTCAGTCTCCTGTGAGATAGCATAAATGAAATATAATTAATTTTAATCTTTACCTTCTTCTCACTGGAAAGACTGATGCTGAGGCTGAAACGCCAATACTTTGGCCACTTCGTATGAAGAGTTGACACATTGGAAAAGACTCTGATGCTGGGAGGGATTGGGGGCAGGAGGAGAAGGGGACGACAGAGGATAAAATGGCTGGATGGCATCGCCAACTCGATGGACATGAGTTTGGGTATACTCTGGGAGTTGGTGATGGACAGGGAGGCCTAGCATGCTGCAGTCCATGGGGTTGCAAAGAGTTGGACACGACTGAACGACTGAACTGAACTGAACCCTTTAAAAAAATGAGAGGAAACTTCAGTTTCAACCTTGCTGGGATAGTATTTTAGCTTAATAACAGAGTGAAAATATATGGAAATCAGTTAAATAAATTTTTGGATTTTTAAAGAAGCATTGGCTCTATCCTGAATATTTCCTCATTGACATTAATGCAGTTTTCCCAATCAAAAACTACATTAAATTCTCTGTCTTAGCTGCATTTGTCAATTATCGTCCTTTCAGGTCACTAGCCTCCCCCCAAACTTTTATTATTAAATTACCTTGATGAAATGATGCTTAAATTTCTCCTTGGTACTTTCTGAAGTTATGACACTAATTTTCATTCAGGTTCATATCACCATCTATCAGACTATTTATTGAGAATCTGTTCTAGCAAATACACACACAATCACACAAACGAAGTGCCTCAGGCTTTGGAATATTTCACAAAGAGATCCTTAGAGGCAAAAAAATGGTGTTAAGAAAAATGGAGATATATACCTATGGCTGATTCATGTTGAGGTTTGACAGAAAACAGCAAAATGCTGTATAGCAATTATCCTTCAATAAAAAATAAAATTTTTTTAAAAAAGTAAAAAAGAAAAATGGAGGAGATACTACCCAGTACAATAACTATAAAGACATATAAAAAATAAGCAACAGTGCTCTGAAAATACAGTTCATGTACAGTGAAAACTAATACCAATGTGCAATTCTGATACCTGTAAGAAACATACACTGAAAAGAAAACACATGATTTACACTTTACCCAGAATTTATATAAGAGCATATTTGAGACCTGTCTCATATGATTCAGACAATCTGCCACACAATATTAAAGTACTTTGCACCTTCCTGATTCTTGACTTAGAGACCTAGCATCTCTAATCACTAAAATACTGAAGTATCATGTTTACCCTGAAGGAACTTATTTATTAAGCAGCCCAGCCCAAATTCCTCTCACACTCTCCTTTCAATTGTTACTACAGTTTTACAACATTAATTATATTCTGCAGCTCCCCGCAAAACAGCTAGGCTAAAAGCAAAGGGTAAAATGAATAAAAGTATTACATTTGTTATTTGTTTTCCGGTCCCATCACTTCATGGTAAATAGAAAGGGAAAGTAGAAGCACTGACAGATTTTCTTTGGCTCCAAAATCACTGTGGACAGTGACCAAAAACACAAAATTAAAAGATGCTTGCTGCTTGGAAGAAAAGCTAAGACAAACCTAGACAGTGTATTAAAAACCAGAGACATCACTTTGGAGACAAAGGTCTATATAGTCAAAGCTACAGTTTTTCCAGTAGTCAGGAATGGATATGAGTTGGACCCTAAAGAAGGCTGAGTGCTGAAGAATTGATGCTTTTGAACTGTGGTTTTGGAGAAGACTCTTGAGAGTCCCTTGGATTGCAAGGATATCCAACCAGTCAATCCTAAAGGAAACCAACCCTGAATATTCATTGGAAGGACTGATGCTGAAGCTGAAACTCCAATACTTTGACCATCTACTGTGAAGAGCTGACTCATTCAAAAAGATCTTGAGGCTGGGAAAGATTGAAGGCAAAAGGAGAAGGGGACAGCATCAATGGACAAGAAATGGTTACATAGCATCACTGACTCAATGGACAAGAATCTGAGCAAATTCTGGAAGGTAGTGGAGGACAGAGGAGCCTGCCATGCTGCAGTCCATGAGGTAGCAAAGAGTCAGACACGACTTTGCACGTGAACAAAAGCACCATATTTAAAACATTTAGAAGGCAGAGCAGATTCAAGGGGGAAGAACTCCAGCAGCATGGTAAATATCATAGTAAGTGGTGTTGCCTGTGATTAGAGAAATCTATGAGCAAGGTTAAAAAAGGATATCATAATTAATACTCAAAAATTATTAACCATAATGAGGAAAATGATAAATGAAACTGCATAAAATGAAAAACTTCTTATCAAAAGACATCACTGAGAAATTGAAAGCAAAATTCAACATCCATTTATGATAAAAACTCTCCAGAAAGCGGGAATAGAAGGAACATACCTCAACATAATAAAAGCTATATATGGCAAACCCACAGCAAACATTATCCTCAATGGTGAAAAATTGAAAGCATTTCCCCTAAAGTCAGGAAAAAGACAAGGCTTCCCACTCTCACCATTACTATTCAACATAATTCTGGAAGTTTTGGCCACAGCAATCAGAGCAGAAAAAGAAATAAAAGGAATCCAAACTGGAAAAGAAGTAAAACTCTCACTATTTGCAGATGACATGATCCTCTACATAGAAAACCCTAAAGACTCCACCAGAAAATTACTAGAGCTAATCAATGAATATAGTAAAGTTGCAGGATATAAAATCAACACACAGAAATCCCTTGCATTCCTATACACTAATAATGAGAAAGTAGAAAACGAAATTAAGGAAACAATTCCATTCACCATTGCAACGAAAAGAATAAAATACTTAGGAATATATCTACCTAAAGAAACTAAAGACCTATATATAGAAAA
>SJYX01017735.1:107878-120197 GCA_006410675.1 Oreotragus oreotragus | reverse complement strand
ATGGGGAGGGAGGTGGGGGGGGTGGTTCAGGATGGGGAACACGTGTACACCTGTGGCAGATTCATGTTAATGTATGGCAAAACAAATACAATATTGTAAAGTAATTAGCCTCCAATTAAAATAAATAAATTTATATTAAAAAAAAAAAAGAAATTGAAAGGACAAACCACAGCCCAGGAGATGATATTTTCACATATGCCTAACAGAAGACCCACAAGGAAATTCCAGAAATCATAAGTAAAAGCCAGGGAAGCTTATAAAACAACAGGAAAATATCTTAAACATATATTTATAAAAGGAGATATCCAAATTGCCAATAGCATGAGAAAAGTTGCTGAAATTCATTGCATACTCAGTAGCTCAGTCATGTCCAACTCTTTGTGACACTGTAGACTGTAAACCACCAAGTTCTTCCGTCCATGGAATTTTCCAGGCAAGAATACTGGAGTGGGTTGCCATTTCTTTCTCCAGTATATCTTCCCAACTTAGGGACTGAACACATGTCTCCTGCATCAGCAAGCAGCTTCTTTACCACTGTGCCACAGGGAATTAGTCAAGTCCTAAATCTAAATATACACATTCCTGCTGCTGCTGCTGCTAAGTCGCTTCAGTCGTGTTCGACTTTGTGCGACCCCATCAACCCGTCCAGGCTCTTCTGTCCCTGGGATTCTCCAGGCAAGAATACTGGAGTGGGTTGCCATTTCCTTCTCCAATNTGCTGCTGCTGCTAAGTCGCTTCAGTCGTGTTCGACTTTGTGCGACCCCATCAACCCGTCCAGGCTCTTCTGTCCCTGGGATTCTCCAGGCAAGAATACTGGAGTGGGTTGCCATTTCCTTCTCCAATACCCATTTCTGTGACTCTCTAAATTGACTCCTAGGCAAGTGGCCAAAAGAAAATCACACATATGTAAAAAAGTATATGACTCAGATGTCTATCAACAGAAAAAGAGATAAAAATATAAATCACTGTATTGCCTTAGTCACTCTGGGCAACTGTAACAAAAACACCATCGACTGAGTGTCTTAATCAACAGAATTTTATTTCTCACAGTTACGGAGGTTGGAACTCTAAGATCAGCATGATAGCAAGGCTAGGCTCTGGTGAGAACCTTTTTCCTGGCTCATAAACAGCCATCTTCTAAAAGATCCTAATATTCCTGGGAGATAGAGAGCTCTGGGCCCTTCACCCCCTTTCCCTTTCAAGATCACTGAGCCCATCAGCAGGACTCCACCCCCCTGCTTCCTCCCAAACCCAGTTACTTCCCAAGAGCCTTACCTCCAAGCACTATCCCATTATGAATCAGGGCCTCAACATATAAATTTTGAAGGACATAAACTTTCAATCCATAGCAGATCTATTTATACAAGGGAAAATCTCACTTAATGAAAATAAATGCATTACACTGACAGGTAACAGGCTTCCCAGGTGGCTCAGTGGTAAAGAATCCACCTGACAATGAAGGAGACTTGGGTCCACCCCTGGATTGAGAAGATCCCCTTGAGAAGGGAATGGCAACCCACTCCAATATTCTTGTCTGGAGGATCCCACGGACAGAGGAACCTGGTGGGCTACAGGCCATGGGGTGGCAAAGAGGGGCCCATTTGAGTGACTAAGCACAAACGCACAACAGGTAACATCTTGCAGCTAGAATTTTGAGAAAAAGAAGTCAGATGTAAGAATATATACTATTCCATTTATATAAAGTACCAAATAGGAAAAAGTTACTCATGGCATTATAAGTCAGATATTTTCCTTTGTGAGTTAGTGACCAGAACAGACACAAAGACACCTTTCTAGGATTTCCTAATGTTCTTACTTGTATTTCCTAGTTACATTTGTGGGCCTCTTTACTCTGAAAAGTATTTAAAAGTTTTATGCCTATAATATGTACATGTTTTAAGGCTTTGTTACAGGACAGTGAAAGATGACTTTTAAAATATTTAGGGAAAGAGGATAAAAATGATACACTTACTGTCAAAGAAAAGTGTCCTGGGTTAAGCTTATAAATAACTTGGTATTAGACTGTAAAGTGAGTTTTTAAAAAGTTCAAAAGCCTTCCCTTCAACAGTATAATTGAAAGAGGGTTATTGTGTGTTGACAGACAGTAGCCTTAACATATCTCATTATTTCAAGAATTGGAAATGAGGAAAATTATTAACATTGGCCTCTTGGGGAAAAAAAAATCACTGCATGATGAATTAAAGTAAATGATTAAAGGAACGTTTCTCTAAAATGATGTTCTGAAAAATCAAGAAGGAAACTTCAGGAGGTTGTTTGGAATCCTTGAAAAAGCCTAAGAGTATGTGCCCATTTTATAATTAATGGAGAAATCCAAGTGAGCACAGATTGAGATGAGAAGGTGTGGTTTGAAATAAAAAGCAAAGGGGAAGATGAGAAAATATTGCAAGCTCAAAAGGCAGAATTAAGTTCAACTGTTATAAGACTATTAAACTATTTTAAAAATGTACTAAAAATGTATCATTAAAACTTAATAGAGAGGAAGACGGAGAAGGCAATGGCACCCCACTCCAGTACTCTTGCCTGGAAAATCCCATGGATGGAGGAGCTTGGTATGCTGCAGTCCATGGTGTTGCTAAGAGTTGGGCACGACGGAGCGACTTCACTTTCACTTTTCACTTTCATGCACTGGAGAAGGAAAAGGCAACCCACTGTAGTATTCTTGCCTGGAGAATCCCAGGGACAGAGGAGACTAGTGGGCTGCCGTCTATGGGGTAGCACAGAGTCAGACACAACTGAAGCGACTTAGCAGCAGCAGCAGCAGAGAGGAAGAAGTTGCAAATAGATGCAACTGATGAGAAAGTAACAGAATTAAAATGAGGAAGGAAAATGCCAACATATATATAATTTATATTGCCCCAATGGAGTGACTAGATCAAATAAAGCAAAATAAGCTGAGACATGCCTGAAGAAAAGTTTGAGGCTAAAAAAATCCATCTTTAAGGAAAATGAAAGGTTGGCACTTCATTGATGAAAATTAGATGTAAAAATTGCATCTAAAGATATTCTCAATAATCATGAATTGTATATGTGAGCTGGCAAGAGCTCTAATAAACATTCTGTTAGATGTATTATTTATTAAAATTGGAAAAGAGCCTTGAGTATACCAGTGTCAAATTTCTCCATGCAAATTAACTGTCAGAAGACAATAGATTGATACATCCAGCACTTGAAGAGCAATAATATTGTAAATGAAAAATATAAAATATAAGCAAACTCATATATGTTGGTGACAAAGAGATTCTGTCAGACACAGACAGTCAAAAAGTAGAACACACATACCGTCCTCACAGGAAAAAAGAGTTATTAAAACTTATAGAGGAGAAAAGATAATATTAACAATCAAAATTTAAAATTCATTGTACGTGAGACAGCAAAAGAGACACAGATGTATAGAACAGTCTTTTGGACTCTGTGGGAGANTCATGTTTGGGAGTTCGTGTAAAAAAGTAAATAAATACAAAAAAAAATTAAAATAAAATAAAATAAAATCTGATTAATGTAAATCTAGTTGACAATAACTGCAAATGTTACAATCAATTTTGAATGAAAAGACACATGAGAAACAATACATGACAAAATAAACTAAACTAAAAACATAGGTCTGACTGTGTTAAGAAAAATAAATGTAAGTCTTATGGAGGTGAATTGCCACAAATAGGTTAGTTCTTATATGTTCTACCAGGAATTCCTTACATGAAATATAAAATTAATGGCTGAGGAAATGGCAGCAGGAAGATTTTGTTTAGAAATAGATGATTAGACATAATTACACATACATAATTAACATGCTAATACATATAATTTTATCCTCATTGATATGGTCATGTTCAACATAGCAAAATGAACAATCTAAGATATATTTGAAGGAAAGTTTTTATGCTAAAGAGAGTCATTTCTATTTTTTCTTATTATTCTTCTTTAATTGAAGGATAATTGCTTTAGAATATTATGTTGACCTCTGCCATACATCAACATGAGTCAGCCACAGGTAAGAAATCATTTCTAAGCAAAATAAAAAGATGACCTTTTTTTTAAAAATCAAAATTACATATAAAAGTTGCATCTGAAGACAAAGATTTATGTATCCTTTTAAAACTAGGTAAGGGGCCTGATGGGCTTCCCTGGTGGCTAAGCAGTAAAGAGTCCATCTGCAATGCAAGAGACATGACTTCCATTCTTGGGTTGGGAACATTCCCTGCAGAAGGTAATGGTAACCCACTCTAGTATTCTTGCCTGAGAAATCCCATGAACAGAAGAGCCTGGTGGGCTACCATCCATGGGGTCACAAAAAGAGTTGGACATGACTTAGCAACTCAATAACAATAAAAAAACATAACTTCCAGTGATGTCATGGATAGGATTCTCTGGCCTCATTGTCCAAAAGGCAGTTCCAAGAGACCACCTTTATAAATAACAATTCTGGCACCTCCTACTACAGCCCTTCTTGAATTCTGTCTTTATAGTTATTCCAAGTATTACACACATACATATGACATATGTTTTAAAATTATGTATAAATACACATGCAAACTGTATGAAGTGAAGTCGCTCAGTCATGTCCGACTCTTTGCGACCCCATGGACTGTAGCCTACTAGGCTCTTCTGTCCATGGGATTTTCGAGGCAATAGCCCTGGAGTGGATTGCCATTTCCTTCTCCAGGGGATCTTCCCAACCCAGAGATCGAACTCGGGTCTCCTGCATTGTAGACAGACGCTTTATCATCTGAGCCAACTCTTTGTCATCTGAACCACCAGGGAAACCAGTATATATATACTTAAAACTATACATATATTTACATATTAAAACTATATACATGCATACCTTTAAACTATAAATATGATTTGGAATATGTATGCATAGTTTTCAAACATTGTTAACATAATCTAATTTGGCATTTATCCTGAATTTCAAATGTCTTTCAGTCTAATCAGTTCAACAATTTGTGATCATACATAACTTCATGTCTATAAATGTTTGCCATTCCCATAAAATAACAACACTATTCTTCCAGGAAACTCAGGTAAGAAATCACAGTTACCCTTAACTTACTTCTCTTCCAGAATTCCCATAACAAATCAATCATGGGAAATGCTTTCTAATTTGTTTTTTTGGGGGGAAGGTTTTCATATGAGTAATGTATCTTAAAAGAACTTATTGATTTCTAATTCAATTTAAGAAAAACTGTTTTAAACCCAAGACAGTCAAAAAAAACATTGTGACAGCTATCCAAAATCCATTACCTAGAACGAAACCCAAGATGTTAAAAAACAGGGAGCAGAATCTAAAAATTAAAAGGTTATAAAGGATTTTTTCAGTAAAAGTGGATTTTTTTAGTAAAAAAAGGATTATAAGGATTGTTTTAGTAAAAGATATTAACTACAAAAATTGTTTCATAAAGATATAGTAAAGCATTGTAAACCAATAACTGTAGGATACATGGAGAAGTTAGTCAATATACAGTGTAATTTCCCCTTCAAATAAAGAGAGCTTCAGCCTCAAAATAAATTTAAACAAAGAATGGGCAATTCCAAAATTATTAAGATTTTTTAGCTATAAAAAAGGGGAAAGAGCTATGAAACCATTCTATCCTACCAGGTGAAAAAGCTGAACAAACTGAAAAATTGACACAGCTTCTTAGTAAGAGAAGTGGGGTCACAGGGCAAACTGGTGCCCCTAAAATTGGAGAGGCAGATACAGAGAATCACAGGTTATAGAGATGAAACTTCTTTGGGAGCCAATATCAGGATAGCAAAACCTGAACCTGATGAGCTGATATAACTGAGGCTCAGGGCTTCCCTAGTGGCTCAAAGAGTAAAGAATCAGCCTGCAATATGGGAGACCTGGGTTTGGTCCCTGGGTAGGGAAGATCCCCCAGAGAAGAGCATAGCAGCCCACTCCAGTGTTCTTGCCTGGAGAATGCCATGGACAGAAGAGCCTGGGGGGCATCAGTCCATGGGGTCGCAGAGTCATGACTGGGCATACAAGCCACTATAGGCACTGCAATTTCTTTTTTTGGTCTACATTATAATTATAGCATGTTCCAATACAAGTAGGGCAATTGCTTTTCATGGAAAGAGAGATCTAGTGAACCAAGAGGTTGTTTGGAAAACAAGTGACTTCCTTTGGGTTTTAGAGATTTAAAACAAAAACTCAGTGGGCTTAAGGAAGCTGTTAAAATGATACAGTTTCGGCTCATAGAGAAAGATTTACTAATTAAATTTAAAGTGCCTTGAAACTATAATTTAAAAGATTTATTTGGAAGCCATTAAATTCCTAAGACAGCTAAATTTAAATTTTTGTCCTTAGGTGATTGTGAAAGCGAGAGTATCATTTATTAGTCCAAACTACTTTCAGCAATGATTCTAAAGCAAGCAGCAAATAAACATAGCTACACATACTTATAGTTGACTTGGAGCTATTTTATGGCAGCATTACCTGCAGTTTCTTCCTATTTCTAATGATGAACTAATTAACATTCTCAGATATTCATCAAACCTTGATTTGGGGCAGGAGATAAGCATAAAAACAACAGAAGACAAATATTTGCATGTAAAACATCTGCTTTGTCAGCACCACAATCCTAGCTATATTAATTTAGCAATAATAATACAGCCTAGAGAGCATCTATCAGGCAGGTTTGTAGATTGAGGCTAATGCCCTTGCAAATGAGTTTACATTTACATATACAACATTGTGGGAGTCATCAAAACATTCTCTAAAAAATATTAATTTAGAGAGCTAACATGATCTCNTTAAAACAAAAACTCAGTGGGCTTAAGGAAGCTGTTAAAATGATACAGTTTCGGCTCATACAGAAAGATTTACTAATTAAATTTAAAGTGCCTTGAAACTATAATTTAAAAGATTTATTTGGAAGCCATTAAATTCCTAAGACAGCTAAATTTAAATTTTTGTCCTTAGGTGATTGTGAAAGTGAGAGTATCATTTATTAGTCCAAACTACTTTCAGCAATGATTCTAAAGCAAGCAGCAAATAAACATAGCTACACATACTTATAGTTGACTTGGAGCTATTTTATGGCAGCATTACCTGCAGTTTCTTCCTATTTCTAATGATGAACTAATTAACATTCTCAGATATTCATCAAACCTTGATTTGGGGCAGGAGATAAGCATAAAAACAACAGAAGACAAATATTTGCATGTAAAACATCTGCTTTGTCAGCACCACAATCCTAGCTATATTAATTTAGCAATAATAATACAGCCTAGAGAGCATCTATCAGGCAGGTTTGTAGATTGAGGCTAATGCCCTTGCAAATGAGTTTACATTTACATATACAACATTGTGGGAGTCATCAAAACATTCTCTAAAAAATATTAATTTAGAGAGCTAACATGATCTAATATTTGAATGAAAATTATAGGAAATGTTATACCAGTCATTATGCTAAATTTGTATTTCATCACAGTAGAATAATGAGTTAAAGGCCAGATAATAAAAGTGTAATCAATAATACATCTAGCCAGAATTTATTTTTATTTAGATGGAATTCTGTAAAGGGTAATGCTTGCCAATTCCTATTCACGCTAGACATAGGAAACTTAGCCAAAATGTTAAAATTAATTCTACCTCTATTTTGCCTTTCATACTCATGTTCAAAATTACACTGTAGGATTTTATTTAACCTGTGACTGTATCATTACAATAAAATGATTTTCTAATAATTTAAATGAACTTTTGGAAAGAGATCTATGCACAATTTAATTCATACCACATCAAGCCTAAATGTAAATATAACTAACATTATAACAGAAGAATTCTGATATGCATTGCCAAATAATCAGTCCGATAGAGCTGGCATTACTATGCTTATTGTGATCAAGACAATTGTTTTA
This sequence comes from Oreotragus oreotragus, assembly GCA_006410675.1. Lineage (NCBI taxonomy): Eukaryota > Metazoa > Chordata > Mammalia > Artiodactyla > Bovidae > Oreotragus > Oreotragus oreotragus. The sequence continues at coordinate 112,316 of SJYX01017735.1, read as the reverse complement.
CCAACCTAGTGGGACTGTTCAATTTTTCTTGGTCTGCTCACCTCTGATCTATTTTGCACTGAAATATTTATTCTTACTTCAACTCCTTATTAGTCACACAATATTTTTATTGTTTAGAAAAGACATTGAAAATATGGTCATCAATATTGTACCTTTTGTTTTTCATTAGAACACTTTCCTTCTTCCCAAAGTACTCTATCTAATGTCCACTACAGTTCTTTTTTAATAAAGCTTTTTTAATAAAATCATTTAAGAAAATAAATTTTGTTTTAAATTAATTAAAATTATTTAATAAATTAATTGAACAATTAAGTTGTTAATAAATAAGTAAATAACTAAAATTACTTAATAAAAATTTTTTAACAAAATGTATTTTCCACTGTGTCTTTCTGTTGCTTAACATTGCTTTCTCTTGAGCATACAGATGGGGAGATTTTATGAAATTTAGTCTCTTTTCAGGAAGACATATTCTGACTGAATCAACACAGTTAAAACCAGATACTTTGTATGGCACAGAACCATCACATTCCTTCATTCAGCTGAGTTCTGGAAAACCACACCCTACTTCATACCCTGAGGAGATAGCAATAAGGAAACAGGAAGGAAGGGAAGAACGCCCAAAAGGGAGGGGATATTTGTATATGTTCTGGAGAAGTGAATAGCAATCCATTCCAGTATTCTTGCCTGGAGAATCCCACAAACAGAGAACCCTGGGGGGCTACTGTCAGTGGGGTCTCAAAGAGTCAGACATGACTGAGCGACTAACACACACACCCGTATACATGTGGCTGATTCATTTTGTTGTACAGTAGAAACAAACATAACATTTTAAAGCAACTATCAGTTCAGTTCAGTCGCTCAGTTGTTTCGGACTCTGCGACTCCATGAATCGCAGCAAGCCAGGCCTCCCTGTCCATCACCAACTCCCGGAGTTCACTCAAACTCATGTCCATCAAGTCAGTGATGCCATCCAGCCATCTCATCCTCGGTCAAAGCAACTATACTCCAATAAAAAATAATTTGTTAAAAAAGGAAATAAGAAACTCCTGCCCTTGCACACTTGAAGTCTGCAAGCAAAGAAACATTCCTTTGGCAGCAGAAATTTTGGAGCACTGTTATCTAGGCATCCTATCACAGAAATTTTTAAAAAAGGTCTTAAACAAAGACCCTTTGGATGAAGTGAAAAGAAAGTGAAGTCAGTCAGTCGTGTTCAACTCTTTGCGAACCCATGGACTGTAGTCTACCAGGTTCCACCATCCATGGAATTTTCCAGGCAAGAATACTGGAGTGAGTTGCCGTTTAAAAGGTAGAATAAAATCTTGAGTTAAGGGATTTAGGTTACATATTCCAAGTTCATGATTGATATCATGAACATGAGCATTATATCGATGGAATCACAGAAGACTCAAATTCCCCACTTACATCATTGACAAATATTTATAAGAACTTCAAAAGTATATATACAAGTCAAATTTTTATCAGTATTTATAAAGGATTTCACTGTAATGCCTTCCAAATAGTCTATGTATTTATTCTTCCTCTATTAATTGTTCATTTACATACTCCTCCTCTTGTATGTTTTGTTTTTTGTTTTTTGTTTTTCTTTTCTTGGTGCTTATGTGGACCATTAGGAAGGAGAGCTCCTATATTCAGTTGTGAGACTCTGGAGACACAGATTCATCCCTGGGTTGGGAAAATCCCCTGGGGAATGAAATGGCAACCCACTCCAGTATTCTTACCCAGAGAATCCCATGGACAGAAGAGCCTGGCAGGCTACAGCCCATGGGGTCATAGAGTTGGACTCAACTGAGCATGCACCTGTGCTGAGGAACCTAAGAAAATTTCATATTTGTCTTCTCTGAATATATCAAAAATTGGATCGATATAAATATCTTTAAGGTCTAGAATAAAAGCCATTATGCCAAGTTTGGGCCTTGTGTAAAAGATGATCTAGAAAAAAATTAGCTTTCTTCATGCTAATTCATGGATTTTTATTGTCCTTTGCCCTTAGAATCTTTCCATTTGCTGGCCCAAGCAACTTAACTATTTTTCAATATATTTATATCTACAGTAACTATAAAGTCACATTTACAAATGCTGGGTGACAATTTAAGAAGCACACCTATCACTTTATTTTTAATCAATATTTTCCAGAGGCTATGTGGCTAAATCTAATGGTGTTAATATTTAGTGTGTGAAAAAGGTTAAAGAGAGTCCTCCCAAGTATGTTTCTGTTCTTAAAATAGTATTATCTTATTTCCATATACCATTATTTTTTTTAAAAGAGACTGTAAAGACTTTATTTTTATTTTATTAGACAATTGGACTTCATTGAAATAACTTGAGCAGCTTAGAGCAATTGTTCTATGTTTATTTCATATATTTTATTGATTTTGCACAAACATCATTCTATATTCAACAATGTGTTAGAAAAGATATACTGTTTATTTTGCACCTTCAATTGCATATTCATATACATTGATGAGAATAGATAACTTTTACTAAGAGGTAACAGAGTTATATGAAAGTGAGAATTAATGCTGAAACTCTCATACGCAAACATGTTGATAAAAAAGCAAATATCCAATACATCATAGAATGGAAAAAATATCAAGATGATTTAGAATCTCAAATGCAAAAAGAGGAAAATTATAGGCATACTCTAGAAAGTTTAATATCGAAAGTGCTTCACTGGGTAAAAATTAAAAGAAATACTTGGTTTCCTACCTTAAATATAATGTGTCTTAGAATTAGAAAATAAATGTATATTTCTTTTATTTAGATAAAATGTGTATTTTTAATTTAGATATCAAAGTAATGGAATAATAATTTATGATTCTCAAATGCTACCAGATTAAGTATTAAGATATGTTTTCTTTTGCACCCTGGGGTTTTGTTGCCTAGGAAATCAGACAGGCTGGAGAGGATATCTGATATGGAGAAAAATCATTTATCAAAAATACTGAGTGATAAATATTGCCCAAGGGATGAAAAAGATTATTTTCAAGAAATTTCTAATCCAATAAACATAGTCTACAGGTACACCTGGAGATTAACTATAAACAAATAGGCTAAGGTTCATAATAGATATGAAATTCCATGGGGGAGAGAACGGGCTATTAAATGACCTGGAAATTACAGAGGGCTAACAGAAGAGGCCAGTGTAACATGATCTTGAACTTGTTACAGAAATAACTTGTATATAGAAATGGGAGAGGCTTATGGAACCATGTGTGTGATGGACCCCAAGAGATGAGAACAATAGCAAACCATACAATTTGGCTAATGTAAATGATTTTTAAAGATAAATAACAGTTCATCAAATTGAGGTGGAAAACTTGAACAGTCAAGAGGAAGCATGAAATGTTTAACAATCAGGTTAAAAATTTGTACTTTTATTTTTAAAAAACAAAATTGAGTATACTTGAAGAAATTTCCAAGGGAGAATATTCTATTAACACTATTGGTCAAGTATAAAATGAGCTGAAAAGAGGAGAAGACCAGAATAGAAGAGGCCTGTTCAGGAATAATTACGAAGAAGGAGATTTGAAAAATAAGTGGTTATATAGTTGTCTATGTAGAGACTTTCATTTGAAAGTATAACTACATACTTTATATTAAAGGTTACAGAAGAGAAAAAGGAAATATGTGGTATTGGCCATAGTCTTTGAATGTAAAGAATAGTATTATAAAAATCAATGTCACATATTTATAAATAGCTTACTTGAAGCTCCAATACTTTGGCCACCTAAGATTGAGGGGAGCAGAAGAAAGGGGTGATAGAGGATGAGATGGTTGCATGGCACTCAATGGACATGAGTTTGAGCAAACTCAGGGAGATGGTAAAGGCCAGGGAAGCCTGGTGTGCTGCAGGCCATGGGGTTGCAGAGAGTAGGACATGACAGCAACTGAACAACAACTTTAAACCTATATATTTTTCAAATGCAAAACTAATAATAATAAAAAAAAAAAAACTGTATACAGTCCAAACAGATTCATGCTTCCTATAATTACCTGACAGAATGTGGTCCACTGGAGAAGGGAATGGCAAGCCGCTTCAGTATTCTTGCCTTGAGAACCCCATGAACAGTATGAAAAGGCAAAATGATAGGATATCAAAAGAGAATCTCCCCAGGTCATTAGGTGCCCAATATGCTACTGGAGATCGGTGGAGAAATAACTCCAGAAAGAATGAAGGGATGGAGCCAAAGCAAAAACAATATCCAGTTGTGCATGTGACTGGTGATAGAAGCAAGATCCGATGCAGTAAAGAACAATATTGCATAGGAACTTGGAATGTCAGGTCCATGAAACAAGGCAAATTGGAAGTGGTCAAACAAGAGATGGCAAGGGTGAACGTCGACATTCTAGGAATCAGCGAACTAAAATGGACTGGAATGGGTGAATTTAACTCAGATGACCATTATATCTACTACTG
>SJYX01017735.1:91174-102405 GCA_006410675.1 Oreotragus oreotragus | reverse complement strand
CCCTTGGACTGCAAGGAGATCCAACCAGTCCATTCTGAAGGAGATCAACCCTGGGATTTCTTTGGAAGGACTGATGCTAAAGCTGAAACTCCAGTACTTTGGCCACCTCATGCGAAGAGTTGACTCATTGGAAAATACTCTGATGCTGGGAGGGATAGGGGGCAGGAGGAGAAAGGGACGACAGAGGATGAGATGGCTGGATGGCATCACGGACTCGATGGACGAGAGTCTGAGTGAACTCCGGGAGATGGTGATGGACAGGGAGGCCTGGCGTGCTGCGATTCATGGGGTCGCAAAGAGTCGGACATGACTGAGCGACTGAACTGAATTGAACTGATAATTACCTTATTCCAACCAACATACTGGGAAACTGGAATGACTTCAGTATTTTAAGACTAAAACAGCGTGTTTAACATTTCATGATTTCTCAATACAAGAGAATATGTGTAATCTAAACTGAATATAAAATTAAAGTGAATAAAAACATTAAATAACATCTTATTTTCAAATTTATTCTAATGAATTTAATTGCCTATTTATTAATTTTGAAGGGAGAAAGCTTTAACAGAAATTACCCTATGCATGTTTCTGAATACTTAATAATTTGAGGCAGGAAATCAGTAAAAAATGTAGGATCCAGCGGTGCCAACATTTATTAACTTGGAAACTAGACATGTTTGTTTGAACATATCTTCCAAAACTATAGATGCTTTCTCGGCAAGTTCCAATTGGGGAATTATATTTAATTATTCTTAACTATGGTTTTTCCAGTGGTCATTTATGGATGTGAGAGTTGTTTGNCATACTGGGAAACTGGAATGACTTCAGTATTTTAAGACTAAAACAGCGTGTTTAACATTTCATGTTTTCTCAATACAAGAGAATATGTGTAATCTAAACTGAATATAAAATTAAAGTGAATAAAAACATTAAATAACATCTTATTTTCAAATTTATTCTAATGAATTTAATTGCCTATTTATTAATTTTGAAGGGAGAAAGCTTTAACAGAAATTACCCTATGCATGTTTCTGAATACTTAATAATTTGAGGCAGGAAATCAGTAAAAAATGTAGGATCCAGCGGTGCCAACATTTATTAACTTGGAAACTAGACATGTTTGTTTGAACATATCTTCCAAAACTATAGATGCTTTCTCGGCAAGTTCCAATTGGGGAATTATATTTAATTATTCTTAACTATGGTTTTTCCAGTGGTCATTTATGGATGTGAGAGTTGTTTGTAAAGAAAGCTGAGCACCGAAGAATTGATGTTTTTGAACTGTGGTGTTGGAGAAGACTCTTGAGAGTCCCTTGGACTGCAAGGAGATACAACCAGTCCATCCTAAAGGAGATCAGTCCTGGGTATTCTTTGGAAGGAATGATGCTAAAGCTGAAACTCCAGTACTTTGGCCACCTCATGCGAAGAGTTGACTCATTGGCAAAGACTTTGATGCTGGGAGGGATTGGGGGCAGGAGGAGAAGGGGACAACAGAGGATGAGGTGGCTGGATAGCATCACTGACTCGATGGACATGAGTCTGAGTGAAGTCCAGGAGTTGTTGATGGACAGGGAGGCCTGGCGTGCTGCGATTCATGGGGTTGCAGAGTTGGACACGACTGAGCGACTGAACTGAACAGAACCGTTCAAAAACCTTAAGGCAAATGCTGCTGCTGCTAAGTCACTTCAGTTGTGCCTGACTCTGTGTGACCCCATAGAAAGCACCCCACCAGGCTCCCCCATCCCTGGGATTCTCCAAGAAAAAACACTGGAGTGGGTTGCCATTTCCCTCTCCAATGCATTAAAGTGAAAAGTGAAAGTGCAGTCCCTCAGTCACGTCCAACTCTTAGTGACCTCATGGACTGTAGCCCACCAGGCTCCTCCATCCATGGGATTTTTCAGGCAAGAGTACTGGAGTGGGTTGTCATTGCCTTCTCCATTAAGGCAAATATTATCTATTAATTAGATGAATGGACTTCCCAGGTGGCACTAGTAAACCCACCTGCCAATGCAGAAGGTTTAAGAAACACAGGTTCAGTCCCTGGGTGGGCAAGATCCCCTGCAGGAGGAAATGGCAATCACTTCAGTGTTCTTGCCTCTGGAATCCCATGGACAGAGGAACCAGGTGGGTCACAGTCCATGGGATCAAATGAGTTGGACACGACTTAGCACAGCATAGCCCAATTAGATGAATGACAAAATACAAGGGGCATTTGTCACATTTGACACATATACAGAAGTCACTGGTATAGATCAGATAAGTATTATTTTCATAATTATTTTTAGCCAGTGGAAATTTGCTTCAAAAGTTTGAAACTATTGAGAACAGGTAGGTATAATACCTAGATTGAAGTAGGCTGACATCGTCAAAAGACCATATGCTTTTGTGTTTACACAGTATTTAAAGCTTTACAGAGCCAGCTGGCTTTATTTCATAATCTAATTACATATAAAAATGTTCAGCTAAATATTGTAAGCTTGCCAAAAATTACTTTAAATATCTTCATTCTCTGTTATTTGAATTTGCATGTTTCATAACTCCTATCCTTATAATTACTGCTTTTTCATTGTTCATCTTTTAATAAAATATCATTTACTTTGCCTAATATATTTTGTTCTGCCTAGTAAATTATTATGGATGCTTGTGAATTATTGCTTCCCTGATGGCACAACAAGTAAAGAACCATCCTGCAATGCAGGAGACACAGGAAACTGGGGGTTTGATCCCTGGGTGGGGAAGATCCCCTGAAGAAGGAAATGGCAACCCAGTCCAGTAATCTTGCCTGGTAAATCCCATGAGCAGAGGAACCTGGTGGGCTACAATCTATGGGGTTGCAAGAGTCAGACACAACTTAGCAACTAAATTATGTGAATCATAAACGGAAATAATCTTTTGAAGGCAGATATATGTATACACACATATGTATGTATGTGTCCATATATCCACACCAAGCATATTATGCTTCATATTCATATGAATCAAGGAAAAAGAAAATGTTCCACATTCCAATATGTGCCATTATCATGTAAGCATGCAATACTCACTCAACAAAAACAACTATTATAACAATAAATGAGATGTATTATTTAATAATTTAATACATACAACAGAATTTTTAATAGTGAATATTCTCTTCACAGTACTTATATAATATAGCTGAATTTTGGATGAAAGAGCTGCCATTTTTTGATTGATGTACCTCTTCTCTCTAATCCTTTCTTTTTATTATAATTTTAGTAAGATATTGCACCACCCTTCTTAAAATGTGTAAAAATCAACAGTTTCTGCCCATATGTGTGGTTTTATGAGTTTCTTTAAAAATTCCCTTTGGCCCATGGAAGACACACATTGGTTAATAGCAAAATGAATGGCTTCTTTGTTTTATTCTCTTAAATATTTAAAAACATTGTTTCTTTTTTTTACAAAATTATATTTATATTTTAAAAGTACTCTGAATCCTTAATGTCTCCACATCATAGGAAGAAAAACTTTTCACTGAAGTCATGCATAATTCATTTATGCTAGAGAAAATGATCATGAACAGCATTTACAAAATAAATGGGAAACGTTTTTTATAAAGTAAACATTTTCAGGGGCTCATTAAAACGAAGTTAAAATTTTATGTTCTTGTAATTCTAGGATTGCTTACTTTAAATGAATCAATTATGGAGACTTGAATACAAAACTCCTTTTGGATATACTGTTTATATTTTTAAAATCTGAAATTGCATGTCTTAATTTATGAGGATAACTTTACAATTTCAGCATTTAGAGGAAAATGCCTACTCTGCTTTCTAGAATATTTTCTAAAATTCTCACTCTACTTTTGCCTGTGTACTTGAAATCTGATATTGCTTTTACCAAAAGTACTACTTCATGCTCAGCCAGTTAAGATAGATTAATGGCTTAAAACTGGCTCTTAAACCATCTGTCCACCATTCAATTTTCCCAATTTTCAGTATGGCCCAACCATGACTCTTCACCATTTTTATCATATTCCTGTGCTTTTTCCATCTACCCTTTCTTTTTTCAGACCCAGAAGTCACTCATTTCTCAAAAAATTGTGTGTTCCTTTAAACCTACTTCAGATCATTTCTCTTTGATAAAACATTTTCCATGCTATCTCTCCTCCAATAATCTTTCTCTTCTTTGAATCCAGTTATTTTTGTGTCTGCCGCTCATTTGGAAATTTGCTTTCTTTGATGTTGTTTGAGCTAGCTGTTATTTATCTGATGTATGTCCTAGAACAGAGGAGACACGTCTAATATCGTTTTCTAACTGCTACTCTGATATAATACATTGTAAAATTTTGCTACTTAATTGCTGGATCTAAATTTGGGTGAATAGCTTTATTGTTCCAATTATACTTAACTGCATTTTCCTACCTAGATTTCAGGGTCATTCCATTAAAAAAAAGAATGACTTATTTTTTCCATGTTTTCTGCAAGTGCAATGTTTATGAGGTTATCTCAGGAAACAGCACCCATGTTAGACTGCAGTGAACTGGTCAAGGAAATTTTGGAACTTATTCCAAATAATCAATTGCAAAAAGAAATTATTAAATCTATAAAATGATTATCTGTTAAATTGAGACAAAACATTAACATGCATATAACACAATATATATGTTTCTTTGGATAGAAATATATATATACATGAGAGAGAAAGGAGAATGTGTATAAATAAATTTGCATTTTAGATGGGAAATGGACTTGAAGAGGAAAATCAAACTAATTTGGTGACATTTCAGAATCCTCAGGAAACTGTTTCATTCTTTTCTGGATCAACTTAAGCAACATTGCTCTTGAAATCTCCTAAAAGCCCAAATAAACTTAACTATAATAAAACCACCTTTAACTGTAAAGCATTACAAAATATTGGCTATTTTTATTTTCTATTAATCTTTTGTCTAAAGTTTAAGTTGGGTAGAATACTATCATTACCGTCTAAGATATAAATAATGTTTTCTGTCACAAAACAAGGACTCAAAATTCATAATACCTCTTTTCTTCTTCCAAATGACTTTATCCTAGTATTGATTTAATTATGACTGGGAGGTTTAGCGAGATAATCTCAGGATCAGAGAAAATGAGTGATGGCTTCAAATTCTAATGTTGCTACTTAAGTTTAATAAAGCACCTGTATCTCAGTCTCTCTGTCTAGAAACCTACGTAAAACCAGCTGGCACATTGTTTTGCGACCAAAGGTATAAAAACACCTGGCACTGTGTGTATTTCATGAGAGACACTTAACAAGTGGAAATAATGCTATTTGCATTACCTTTTGAGAAGGAATATATTAATTTCTACCTGTGTTTTATTATGCCAAATAGAATCTGCTATATAATTTTCCCTTCTCTCATCCAATATCCATGACTAAACCTAATTCATCAACATGTCAGTTGCACTCTGGAAGTCTGTACCATCCTGACGTCTCAAACTTTATATTCTGTAAATTACATCCTTATAAGTAAAAAGCACTTTATGCTGATTTTTAGCATATTGAAATTTTATACAGTAGTNATTCATCAACATGTCAGTTGCACTCTGGAAGTCTGTACCATCCTGAGGTCTCAAACTTTATATTCTGTAAATTACATCCTTATAAGTAAAAAGCACTTTATGCTGATTTTTAGCATATTGAAATTTTATACAGTAGTGATAAACCAAAATAGTCTGTTCAAGGACTGAAGAATAATGACTGATTTTATGATTTTTTTTTCAGCTTCCAAATGCCTATATTCAAGGTATGTCATGCACTTTGGTAGACAATGGGAACAAAAGGCATAAAACCCACCAAACTCTTACCTCTGGGGATATCTCAGTATTACTGAGAAGGAAAAAAGAAAATATCCATGGGGCAACTTATAAATATCATGTTAAAAGTCTGGACAATATATCAGGAGGACTCAAAGAAGGTCAAAGGGACAGAGCACTAAATTCCATGGCTTACACAGAGCGGGCAGTAAAGGAGTTGATGCCCAAGGGCCACAGAATGCCAACTGGACAAGGACAAGTTGAAAGGTTCTATCCCAGCATAAGTAGCATGGGAAACTTTTCAACCAGATGCTGTAGCAAGGAAATGTAAATGAAAATATGAAACACAATCTGAAAATAATAAGGCAACCTGAAAACAAGAAGAACTCTCTCTTCTAACATCTCCTCCAGGGTAACGGTGACATAGATTTAGAAAAAGTTTTTTAAAAACTTACTCCTGACATGAAATTCTATCTTTAACTTCCCCAACCTGATCTAAGAAAAAGTCAACAAACAAATGTCACAATGGTGAGGAATCTGCGTGCCAATGCAGGAGATGCAAGAGGCTCAGGTTCAATCCCTGCGTCAGGAAGATCCCCTAGAGAAGGAAATAGCAACCCACTCTAGTATTCTTGCCTGAAAAATTCCATGGACAGAGGAGCCTGATGGGCTAAAGAGATGAACATGACTGAGCACACACCCTTTACTACTGTGACATTAGTTCTCATTTATGTAGATTCAGCCTGGGTAAGCAGTCAAAATCTCTCTTTCTAGGAAATAAAGCCTTATAGTGTAATGTGGGAGTATAGAAATGTATTCTTATATTCATATATAAAATAATCAAAGTCATGCTGAAAGCAAATTTTCTGTCTACACAGAAGGAAAAGCGCCCCCACACACGGCATAATCATTTCATTTCTTCAAATTGTCTTTCCTCTTATCTGAATGTATACATATTATGTATTCTCTTTTTTTTCTGTTCTTTAACATAGCTAAACATTTGCACTGTTTTGCATCCATTTATCAGATACTTGAGCTTCGCTGCTGGCTCAGTGGTAAAGAACCCACCTACCAATGTAGGAAATATGGGTTTGATCTCTGGGTCGAGAAGATCCCCTGGAGGAGGAAATGGCAACCCACCCCAGTGTGCTTGACTGGGGAATCCCATGGACAGAGGAGCCTGGCAGGCTACAGTCCATGGGGCTACAAAGAGTCAGGCATGACTGAGCGAACACACAACAACAACCAGACACTTGTGTTCATTGAACACTTTCGAATTTAAATGCAAGACATTGAGTTACATGCTGAGAGAAGTGAAGCTGGATGACACAACATGAAGGATTTTAAATGGTTGCCTAAACATTATGTAGCAAATGAGAAAGATTTAAGTAGAATGAAGGGAGAGCTGAGATAGTTTTAGAGAGTGTTACTATCACTTGGAGTAAGGAGGTGTTTTTTGCCTAACTTTTTTAACTGCTCAGATTTTATCTATATAAATGAAAAACATGAAGACAAAATCACTTTAAATCTAAAGTCTTTTCTTTCTTCATAGTTCTGCAGAATATGTTTCAGTAAGGAATGAACTGTTAGTTGCTACATCTTCATAATCACATTAGAGGTCTGAATGTCATTAGAGGTCTCTTAATCACATTAGAGGTCTCAGTGCCAGGCTTGATTCCATCATAGCAGGGACATAGAGATCAGACAAGTGTGCAGAATTCTCCTTTGCTATTATGGAAGTGAGAGTGTCCTTCCAGTATGCTCACCCAGGAACCTCTCTCAGCTAGGCAGATGGCAGAGCTCATTGACTATGCTGACAATCTGCAGATAAATGGAAGTTTTACTTGGCCAATCTATGCACTGCTGAAAATCAGGAAAAGAGTAAAAATACAAAAAAAAAAAAAAAGTATGCATCTGAAAAGAATGAGGACAGTCATAGTTAGAAATAGTGTAAGACCTTGCCTATCATGTTGACAAAGTGTAACTCCAGAAGTCATGCAACAATATTACTAGGAACCAAACTGATGGACTTCTCCCACAGTGAAATTAAAAAAAAAAAAAAAATGAAATAGATTCAGCTAAATAGGAGAGTATAGAAATGCAAATCAAATGAAGGAAAACAATTGACTTTAGACTGAAAAATGGATTTTTCTTAGGTGTGTGTTTGTTGTTGTTGTTGTTGTCTTTTATTCAGAGGATAATTATTTCAAACATTGTGTTGGCTTCCTCCATACAACAGTGTGAATCAGCCACAAGCATACGTACGTCCCTTCCCCTTGAGCCTCCTGCCACCCTCCACCCCATCCTACCCCTCCAGGTCGTCACAGAGCACCACGCTGAGCTCCCTGTGTCCATACAGCAGCTTCCCACTGGCTGTCTATTTTACACATGGTAGTGTATATATGTCTTAATATGGCTTTAGCGATTTTACAATGTGGATAATATTTCAAATACATGCAGGTGATACAATTACATATTTTACTTTCTTTAGTATTTTGAGATTTTTTAATAATCAGTGGCTTTCTGTTACCATACGCTAATGCTTTTCATTTTCTTCCTTCTCGTTGTTTAACAATTTTAAAGCTGTCACCCATGTTCAGTCATTCTCATAATCTCATCTTCTTTTCAAACACACATCCCCACAAAGCACAAAATATCAAAATATTCTAGGATTTTGCATTCAGCAGAATGCAGGCTCCATGAAAGCAGGCTGCTGCCTTGTTTATTTCCCTTTTATAAGTTCCTGCAGTATGTTGCAGGAGTGGAGATTCTCCTCCTCGTCTTCTTGAAGTCGAGTGTTAATATCAAGATCTACAGTGTTTCAATGGATTCTGAAGTTCTCATTAAAACAAAAAGTGTAATTCCAAATTCCATCTCCACATATTTATCTATAAAGTGACCATGTGAGACCCTCGGATTTCTTTTGTCTTAAAATCTTCTCAGGCAGGAAAGGATTAATTATCCTAACATGTCTTTCACACAGGGGTGAAATGCACTGTTATAAAATATTAGTGGGAGCCTCTCTGATTTATGAGAAGAAGTTCTACTGCATTAAAGGCACAAGCCTTCAGAGTGTTCTGTCTAAAACCATTTGACCTCTGGGTTATCCCTGACAGGCAGACCTGGGAAGAACAGCAGGACCAGTGAGTAGACATTATTCTAAGATAACCAAGAGCTGTGCTAGCTGACTTCTCCTCTGGCCTCACTGCAAATAGGAACAGCCACTGTCCACGTGGCACAGGTCCGTGATAGTCAAAAGGTCCTCTTGACCAAAAATAACTATAAAATCCTGCTTTGCTTTCATCCATTCCAACATCATTACAGTTTTAATGCCCTTAAGTGCTCTTTAGCTAGCTTAAGACATTATTTAAGTTTAAGCAGATAATTAATTTTCTACCAAATTAGCTGAGATTAGTTGATCCAATTATTCACTGCTAACCATCTGCAGAAGAATTTTGGCAAAATAAGAAAAACAACGAGATAGTTTAAGTGGCAGAGTAAGATAGGAAGTTTCCAGGAGTACTGGACTTTATCAGGCAGGGTAAATGTTCCAATTTCTAACCAAGTTGAGATGAGAGATGAGAAGTGTTTATGAGCTATGGATACATTTGAAGGAGAGGGCTGGGTATGTTGGTCATCTAGTGACAACTTAAGAGTTTTGTGCCCTTTCTAAAAGAACTATTCAAATACCTCTGTCAACCATCACAACCTATACTTGTGTTTGGAAGAAGAAGAAGTTTTTACATATGCTGAAAGTAATGAACCTTAAATCTTTACTGCACTCCCTTTCCCAATGCAACCAAATTATTTTACAAATGCCATCTGTATATGGCACAGGGGAGCTGTTTTCCCCCAGCAACTGGACTTTGCAAACCTAGCCTATACGGAGGTGGATAGAGTGAGTGGAGGAAGTGATGAGCATGAAGAGTAGGCAGCTGAACCAGAACCACCTATTAACAGTAGAAAGACCAGTGCCTTCTAAACACATAGAACTTTATCCTTTTTTCTAACCCATAACATCTAAGGGGAAATTACCTTCTAGAAGAATTATATCCTGCTCTTTACTCTGCATGCAGTGATTGTTTATTTAGTGTTAAATCATACAAGATAGTCAAATAATATATGTACTATAGTGAGAACAGAAGAGAATTATTTGTTAAAGCAAGGGAATAATTTCAGGGTGGGGGGCATGATAGCGGTTTTCTTAAAATAGATTTTCTATTTGCTGAGCAGAACTTTAATTATGCATTGTGTAGTCAATAGTCAGCATTCTTGCATCCAATTTTTAAGCAGAGTTTGAAGATAACAGAGTACTTATCTCATGTAGTGGCCTTTTGAGAAGCTTAATTTGTGAACATGTATTTCCAGCTATACTTAAATATAAGACAGTATTGGGGAGAAAACATAAGTGCTTGTGGTTCATCTTGATTCAAAGAGTGTTTGGCCATGCAGGGAATTGTTACATAGATCTGAAGAGCTTGTGTTAAGCCCCCTCCCTGAGTGAAGTGCTCAGTGATTAACTGAGTGCAAAGTACAAAGTGATGTTGTTATTAATATATTTTTAACTTCAGCCAACATTCATTCAGGTAGGTACTGTACTATGGGTTGGAGTGATTAAAAATAAATAAAAGGGCTCTATTTTTGAATAGCCTCACATACTGGAAAAAATAATAGATAAAAAAATACATAATTTTAAAAGAATAATGTAAGTGAATTCTCTGCAAAGTTGTCAAATTGTTAGGAAGCATGAAAGGCTAATTCTGCCTACAACATAGAACACAAACAGGATGCAATGTCAATTCTCTGGGCCTGTTTGAGACAAGGTTCTTAGACATGGTTGGAATAGCAACAGAGACAAAATTTATTCAACAAAAGGGCCTATGACTAAATGGGAAAAAAGAGAACTGTTTGATGAAATGAAAACTGCAGAGGCAGTGTGACAGAATCAAGAGCCATGTCCGTAACACAGTAGGAGAGACAGACGTAACGGCAGGTACCCCAGCAAATGTACATATAGCAAAATTTAACGTGTTTGGAGAAAAGCACATTCCAGATCTTGTCCGCAGCCTTCTCTTGTTGGATGGGCAGGAGCCAACCTGTGAAATGGGTGCAGGCCACCCCAGCACACGTGGGGGTCAGGCTGAGGCTATCAGTACTTCCAGAGCAGAGTGACAGGCGAGTCCTAGAAAGTCAGCAAACAAGGCTGAAGTGTGGGGACAGGCAGGGGACCTGGTGGGGAAGTCAGAGATAACTTCCCTAGGAATTTTGCTCCATCTCGCGGGACCCAGAGGTCAGCAGGCTATACCGAGACAGAGCTGCATCTAACGTGGCTCGCTCCAAAGACAGTTGCTTCCAAATGTGATATAATGCAAAACATTCCACAAGGAAGGAAGTGTTGCTTAGCTTTGATTTTAGAAGTATTGTCAAAAGCACTGGTCAAGGGAAAGCTATCTCCAGGAATGTTCACCATCCCAG
>SJYX01017735.1:47229-72190 GCA_006410675.1 Oreotragus oreotragus | reverse complement strand
AAAAACAAAGATCATGGCATCCAGTTCCATCACTTCATGGCAAATAGGTGGGGAAACAATGGAAAGAGTGACAGACTTTATTTTCTTGGGCTCCAAAATCACTGCAGATGGTGACTTCAGCCATAAAATTAAAAGAAGTTTGCTCCTTGGAAGAAAAGCTATGACTGACCAAGCTAGACAGCATATTAAAAAGAAGAGAAATTACTTTGCCAACAAAGGTCTGTCGAGTCCAAGCTATGGTTTTTTCAGTAATCATGTGTGGATGTGAGAGCCAGATCATAAAGAAACCTGAGCACTGAAGAATTGATGCTTTTGAACTGTAGTGTTAGAGAAGACTCTTAAGCATCCCTTGGACTGCCAGGAGATCCAACCAGTCAATCGTAAAGGAAATCACCCCTGACTATTCATTGGAAGGACTAATGCTGAAGCTCCAATAATTTGGCCACCTGATGAGAAGAAATGACTCAGGAAAAGACTCTGATGCTGGAAAGACTGAAGGCAGGATGAGAAGGGGATGACAGAGGATGAGTTGGTTGGATGGCATCACCAACTCGACGGACATGAATTTGAGTAAGCTCTGGGAATTGGTAATGGACAGGGAAGCCTGGCGTGCTGCAGTCCATGAGTTGGACACAACTGAGCAACTGAACTGAACTGTCCGACTGTGACTTCATGGATTGTAGCCCACCAAACTCCTCTGTCCATGGAATTCTCCAGGCAAGAAAACTGGAGTGGGTTGCCATTTCCTTCTCCAGGGGATCAGCCTGACACAGGAACCCAACCAGGGCTCTTGCTTCACAGGCAGACTTTTTTTTTTTTTTTTTTTACTGTCTGAGTCACCAGGGAGGCCCAGTCTAAAGTCCTAAATTCTCCACTTTATCATGAGCAAATCCCAATCCCAATTGGCTACACAGCATAGAGACCTAAGTGATGATGAATATAATTAAGCTTGTGTGTAGGAAAAAAGAGAGGTCCAACATAATTAACCCTACAAGAACTTAACCTTGTTTCCTGATCACCCCTGATGGAGGCCACAGAGAACAGAGAATAGAGAAAACAATTCAGATTTTGTACATTTTAATATACAGTAAATCTGTCTGCAAGCTAAAGTTCCTATCATCTTTCTAGGTAATCTAAAACTAATTTCAAGGTATGGATCTAGGAAGGTGACACAATAAAAATCTGTGTCCCCACTCCAGAGTATCTAACTTGATTTTCTATCTGTGTTATGGTAGATTTGGTAAAATGTTAAGCATATGCGGCTCTTAAACAGATTTGTTTAAAATTGGAGATCCACTGCAACATGCTTCTGTTTCTTAAATAGCATATCTTAAGATAACTTTATTAACTACTAGAAGGTATTTAATGCCAGTATTGATTTGAAATTCCAGAGCTCTGAAGCAACATACAAAATTTTGTAAAGTTTCTGAAAAAGTCAAACATAGAATGGAAGTACTGAAGGATGAGACCATCTAGTCAAACCAAAAGGCATCAGTTGTCTTTGGTGAAATAATGAGCTTTGGTATTTGTTTCTCTCTTCTTATAATGCTGTTCCCATTTGTATTTGAACTACGTGGAGCTCTGTTCAGTTTAAGAGCATAGAGATTTACTCAATTACCTTAGCATAGGGAGAAAAGGGGATTTGGGCAAGGATTTAAGGGAAGAAGTGAGTCAGACAGAAGGAAATTCAAGACCAGGAACTCCAGATTGCCACATGTCTCCCATCTAAAGTATGAATTAAGAATCTGGCAAGAACCCTATACTCTTGAAAGCAAAAAAAAATAAGCTTTTTCATGATGGCACAACTTCTTTCTGCCTGTTGACTCTGTTCTTTTTTTCGACCTCTTATCACTTAAGTTTGCACATTGTTATGACTTCAGCTGACTACGACTAAATAGTCAATTTCTCAGCTTCCCAAGTTTCAATTCTCCAAAGAGTGTTATAAGCTATTTTGTATAGAGGCCAGAAGTCACTAGTCACTGCCATTGAATTAGGGGTGTACCACACTGGGTTATCACCAGCAGCATAGGTGTAGCCTATGGGTGGAGAGACTCAGTGGACAAGGGTTGTGAAACCGTGAAACAGATTCAGGGATTGCACTATCTCATCTACACATCTGTTAGCTTCATCCTGTTGAACTCAGCAAGGTTGCTGTTTATTTATGAAGCGAGCTTAGTGGTTGGTATCATCTACATATCAAGTTAATTTTATCATCATGTTTTCTAGCTATAGCACTTTTAAAGGTACTGCAGCTTTGCTGGATCTGTGTATATATTGTGACTTTGTCTACTGTTTTGAGTACATGCCTTACTGGTTGGTAAACTGTATCATGAAGTGCCCAGTTGCAGCTATAACCCTTTGTAATGAATTAGTGAAGTGAAAGTTGCTCAGTCATGTCTGACTCTTTGTGACCCCACGGACTATACGGTCCATGGAATTCTCCAGGCCAGAATAATGGATTGGGTAGCCTTTCCCTNATATTGTGACTTTGTCTACTGTTTTGAGTACATGCCTTACTGGTTGGTAAACTGTATCATGAAGTGCCCAGTTGCAGCTATAACACTTTCTAATGAATTAGTGAAGTGAAAGTTGCTCAGTCATGTCTGACTCTTTGTGACCCCACGGACTATACGGTCCATGGAATTCTCCAGGCCAGAATAATGGATTGGGTAGCCTCTCCCTTCTCCAGGGGAGCTTTCTGACCCAGGAATCGAACTAGCTTCTTCTTTGCAGGCAGATTCTTTACCAACTGAGCTATGAGGGAAGCGATTTCACTGCTTGTTTTGGGCTCCAAGCTTACTTTATGCAATTTTATGTCACTCGGGAAATTGCAATAGAGTATATTTCTCTACATCTTTGTTGTCATTCTGCCCACAGTTAATGGTGCATCCTTTGATGGCCCTTTGAAGTTCTGATAACGCTACTTTGCTTCTCAGTTTGCAGAAAGCCAGGAATTTAAACACAAAATAAATAATAGGATAAAATACTGCTACATTATAAGAGCTAAAGTTCTTTTCTTTCTCTCTTTCATCTCAAGTTTAATTCCCAAAGTGAATGTGTTGCATTATTCTTTTTAAGAAAGTTGATTAAATAATTAAATCCTAAAGCGTGCCTGTCAGACAGCTAATATTCCTGTCCTATGAACTAACCAAATCTAGTCTCTCTGTGCTGCCCAAAACTGCCGTTCTAATAAGTGAAATATCATTTTGCTGATAAGATAGAGTTTCTGTTTTGCCATAGTTCACAGTTACTACTCTACCAAAAACAATTTGGGTCACTACTTTGATCACAAATTTACTTTCTAAGGAGCATTTTTGGTTATATTTGAGCAGTAATAAACACAGAAAGGTTCCTTTCCTATGGGTTGAATTGCAACATTTTAATTAATGGAACTCTTCCTCATTTTTAAAATGAAAGGGTTGAACTACTCATTCTTAAGGTTCTTTTCAAAATTAAAATGCCATGATACTATAATTATGTAATTCAATTAAACATCCCCTTTTCAATCAAAAGGATCAGAATGCAAGCAAAATTTGAACTTGGTAAAAGGTAACTTTTATTCTCAGTTCCCTCTCAGGTTTTTCTCTCTGCCTTTATGGACCCTATCTTGGTCTCACAGAGCTGTCAGTGATCTTTCTCAAATGGCTTTAAATCATTGCTTCCTTCAGGGATAAATGCTTGTAAGAGGAGCTTGAAAACAGGAAAACCTTCAAGATAGCAATTGATGAATTACCAAATGTGAAATTTCAGGAAATAGTGGTTGGCTGGCCTCTCAAGTAATATAATGGACCTTATCTACCCACTACTCCTGGGCTAAGCTTGAAGCTCTGGAGAATTAAACTGGCTCCAAAAACTAGGTTTCCTCTGTTGTTCTAATTGATAAATCAATTAGTAGTAGCGTGAGACAATTATTATTTATTGGCCAGTATATCATTGATTCATATTCAGTCTTCTCTTAAGTTGGAATATAGAAAAAGTCTTTTCTTCCAGTTTATGAGTGTAAGGCAGACGCTGATCTCCAAGATTTATATCAGGCAAAAATAAAGATCAGGCTCCAGAATAGGGACTAGGGGATTACACTGCAGAACTGAGGAATGGGTGAAGCGTTAATTGCATGCTCCAATAGTGGTTCTAGAGGGTATTTCTATGGCTTCACAATATGCCAAGCTTTGTATACATGAGGGCTTTTGATCATAATAAAAAATAATTGGTTAAAACTATTTAAAACATTAAAATGGCTATGGTTATATTTTGCTGATAATTTTCAAAAGTGAAAGATTTTGATGTGGGTTCATTAAGAAAAGAAGGCAGCAAGGAAATATGGTTACTTCTGAAGTGTGCAAAATGAAGTCAATCCAAGAAATGGATTTCAGAAGACTAGATACTATATCTAATATATAAAAATGGGTGAATATAATTTTTACAGAGGAAAAAGATCTCAGATAAAATATATAATATCATTAGGTTATATGCCATTAATATACCAATTTATCACTAGAATATATTATTGATATATCAAGATAATCAAGAGCTTCTGTTAAGTCTGCATATTAACAAAACTCCATAGGTAAGGGATGTGTAACCCCAGCTGAAAACCACTATCCTAGAAGATACTTGATTCAAACTAAAGAAGAAAAGTTGTCATCAAAATTACAAAATAAATTTATATCTGATGGCACAATACTATCTAATTTCAAGCATTAGGCTTCTAATAGAAGCAAGTTAACAAGAGCTTTGACAACCTTTAGATTTTCCATACAACTTACAATATCTGATTTATATTAATAATATTTTATCTATATCAATTTAACCTAAAGACATGACATTTTCCATGCAAGCCCTTAATGGTATCTAACACCTTTCTTTTTACAAGGTGAAAGAACAAACCTTTTTTATTTTCCAGGGGCCCTTTAAGGTGGTGTTAGTCACAAAGGATATTCTCTGGGGAATTAGATTTGGGGGCATGTAAAATATCAGAGAGGTAAGAATATATATAATTTGTGTGCTTTTCTGTATACTTTTTTCTTCTTTTGGAATATAACAGCTTAACAGTTATTTAAGATAGGCTCAAGTGTTACTAAGAAACAAATTGTTTACATATTTAACCAAACTGGGAATGAAATATTTTAAAGTATATAAAGGGGGCTTTCCCATTTCTGGTTCAGCATGTAAAGAACTCAGAAACCCCCGTTCTATCCTAAATCAAGTAAAAAAAAAATAAAGAGGATGAAAATATCAACTATTTTAGAATCCGTATGAGGTAGAGAAACAAACCAAACTGCTGCTCATGAGGATGAACAAACCAACAGGTAAATATAGAAGGAAATAACTTACCCAAGCAGAGGGGAACAGGCAGAAACCACCACAGGGACCAGCGTCAACGTAGGAAAACAAGAACTGTAATCGATGAATTGCTGCAGGCTTAATGTGGACAACTCTATTGACAAACTCCAGGGGGGCTCAGGCAGAGGGGGACCCCCACAACGCTGGGGATTTTCTTCCAGGGTCTAGACCAGATTCACACAGGAAACAGCTGAGAAAAATCCTCTCACAATAACTGCAGGACAAAGGGAGATGAGCCATTTTGAATTACCCCCAAAGCACTCTGGTCTCCTTAAGACTTGCCCACAGGGGAAGCTAGTTAACTTTAGACCAGCTTTCTGGTTGTTATCAGAATCTGACTCACCTGGGAGAAGGTGAATACCCACTCCAGCAGGCTCCTGACTTGCGTGTGGGAGGAGGGAAACACCCAACTCCTGCCTGTTTTAACCATTCTCTTCCACTTAAGAAGCAGAAAAAGTATTAAAAATATTTGTGAAGTTCACAGTTCACAGGCATAGCCTCCCTAAAAGACTGAGACACAATTATCCAACTAGCAAATTCTTCACCCACACCTGACCACCCCACGACTAAAGACATATTTACAGCAGTACCTTCTAACCAGTCATCATGCCTGGCTATCAACAAAAAATTACAATGTGTATCAAAAGACATAAAACACAGTCAGAAGAAACAGAACAAGAATCAGAACCAGACATGGCAGAGATGGTGGAATTATCAGACTGGGAATTTAAAACAGTTAAGATTATATAGTAAGGGCTCTAATGGAAAGTGTAGACAGCATGCAAGAAGGATGGGCAATGTAAGCAGATGGGGATCCTAAGAAAAAACCAAAAGAAATGCTAGAGATAAAAACCACTACAACAGAATGAAGAGCACCTTTGAGGGGCTATCAGGAGACTGGACATAGCTGATGAGAGAATCTCTGAGCTAGAGCATACACAAGTAAAATCCTTGAAAACTGACAAGCAAAGAGAACACAAACTGAAAAAACAGAACATCCAAAGACTGTGGGACAATTGCTGAAGTATAGCATATGAGAAATGGGAATATCCAAAGGCGAACAAAGAAAAAAACAGAAGAAATATATGAAATAATAATAATAATTGAGAATTTCCCCAAGTTAACATCAGACACCAAACCACAGGTCCAAGAAGCTTCTCAAAAACAGAGGATAAAAATTTTTAAAGAAAAGTTTAAATTAAAAAAATCTACACTTAGGCAAATCATTTCAAATTACATAGGATCAAAGATATAGAAAATTATCCTGTGAAATTACCCTTTGCAAGTGAAGCAGAAATAAAGACCTTCTCAGACAAAATAAAATTGAGGCACTTTATTGCCACTAGCCCATCCTTGAAAGAAATGTTAAAAGAAGCTCTTTAGAGAGAAGAAAAAATGATACAGGTCAGAAACTTGGATCTACAAAAGTAAAGAAAGTGCACAGAAAAAAGAGTAAGTGAAAGTAAAAATGAAATCTGTTATGTTTCTTATTCTTAATTCATCTCACAGATAAGTTTGTTCAGTGTAAAAATGGTAAAAAAAAAAAGTAGTATAACTGATATGCTAAGAAAGAAGAGAAATTAAATCACATACAGTGCTCAATTAAACCACAAAAGGCAAAAAAAAAAAAAAAAAAGGTGGAAGACAAAATTAGGAAAAAACACAAGGGTAACAAAGAGAAAATAGTAACAAATGTGGTAGATAGTAATACCACTGTATTTTATTGGATATATTATTTCACTTTGAATGTGAATCATGTAAACTTACCAATTACAGATAGGGATCACAGACAGACTCTGTACCCAAGAGTGGTAGTGGTTTAGTTGCTCAGTTGTCTCCAACTCTTCATCACCCCATGGACTGTAACCCACCAGGCTCCTCTGTCCATGTGATTGCCCAGGCAAGAATACTGGAGTGGGTTGCCATTTCCTTCTCCATGGGATCTTTCTGACCCAGGGATTGAACCCTCATCTCCTGCATTGCAAGAGGATTCTTTACCCCTGAGCCACCAGGGAAGCCTGCACCCAAGAGTGCCTTAGTTCAAACCATGAACAAATTACTTTGTGTTTCAACTTGTTGACCTAAAATAAATGAACTGACAGTTATTTCTCTAGCAAAAATAGGTTTTTTTCAGGATTAATAAAGAATGCAATTTTGGGTCTGCAACCATGGTAAGTCAAATGCAAGTCCCTTGTGTAAATGGACAGAATTCTTTTACAGGGGAGCAGGGGGGAAGAATTTGGGGGAGCTACAGTAAACAAAAAGTCTGTGGCTGAGCTGTCATCATCTTCCATTGGCTGAGCCCCCATCTTCCTGTTTGTCTCTGCTCTAGTGGTTAGGGTGCGAGAGTTTCCCCTTCAGGTCTCTTGGCTCTGTTTAATTGAAGTTCATGTTTATTAATTTTTTACAAGTTCTAAAAAAGGGATGAAAATAATAGCATCTGCTTTGTAGACTTATGGTGAGGTTTGAATATATTAGAAATTGTGTTAAAATATGACTTTCTGTGACACCTGGTAAGTCTTAACTCCACTACTACTGTCCCATGGTTTCAGTGGAAAGTAGTGCCCACAAAAGATATTTTAAAATCCTTGACTTTTTCCTGCAGATACCCAAGAATGATCATGAAACTGTGCAGAGCACCAAGTGGTGAGAGGGAAAAGGGAGAGAATTCAGGTAGATACTTTGCTTGCTAAAATAATAATAATAACCTACAAAGGCAAAAGACCAAACTTTTACATTGAGAAGTTCAGGCCCCAGCCAACCACAGGAAATTAACACTAAGTTAAATAATGACAATAATTTTTAAAAATTATAAAAGAGAAAGTGCAAAGCTCATGAAACACCAAATATTGCTTCTAGACACAAAGCAAGACCGACAGTATACTTTCTTCCCCTTAACAGTGGAAAGACCCATTCATCTTTTTGATCCCCAGCTTCTAATTCCTACTCTGCCCCAAGACTACCTAAAACAACTTTGCTCAGCTTCCAGTCCCCTGAATTTCAGCAATTCTTCTATCATATTATCTAAATACAAAATTAAGCCATGGAGGCACTGTAATAAAGGGTCTCAAATCATCAGGAGATATACCAAAGAGAGGAAAAATTAAATTATTTAAAATCCACCAGGTAAAATCCATCCCATAAGCTAAAGGACACCCATTGTTATTAAACAAACTGAAGAATCCTCTTGAGAAGAAATCGATTTTATTTAAAGTAATTTCTTAAGATTTTGAATCTTAAATTTGAAAACTTAGAAATAGCAAAAATAGGGAAATTTTCCTTTCAAAGAAGGCTTTATCATTTAGGATGCAATAGTAAAGGATTGTGTGTATTTGAAATAATATATCCTAATCAAGAATCATTGAGTAGAAACCGAATTAAAGATGTGTGACTATAAGCCACTACATTTTAATATCTGAAATGCTCTTTTATTTTACATCCTAAGGGTTTACAACCACCAAAAAGAACTTAAAAGTATTGTGACTCTTCTAAAAACAAACATAAGCTTATTGAACTAAAAAAATTCTTCAGAGAACTCATGTTTCAAGAAGGAATCTGGAAAGACTCCTGGAACAGTCATAGACCTAACAGATAGTGGTGGTACAATTAAATTAGTATACTTTAGGGAGAGTTTAATAAAGATGATATTTACAAATTACGAGCAGAGTGTGGTGGAATCGCAGGACAAGGCAGTGACCTCCAGCTAGCAGCGTTGGGTGCTCCTGGAGAGCAGTCACCAGAACCCAGAAGGATGCATCTTGGGAAGGTCCTAGAGATGCTTCCAGCCTAAGGTGACTTTGAAGCATTGAGTGGAAGTGAAAGTCCTCACCTCTTGCCACTCCTTTTCTCTGACCTTCTTCTAGGATTTCCACTGGCCAACAGGAAATGAAAATCCCTGGTGTTGAGGTTCATTTAGGCCAGTGTCCTGATGAGAGATGAGGTGCAGAAGGGCAGAATTGATGCAGGATGCCAAACCAAAGACGCTGGAAAAGCTGCCTCCAAAAAAAAGTTTCTAAAAAAATGGAAAAAAGATATTCTGTTAGTAAAACTATGAAGATGTTTAAGTTCTTCGCTTAGATGTAGTGTTT
Source organism: Oreotragus oreotragus (assembly GCA_006410675.1). Classification (NCBI taxonomy): domain Eukaryota; kingdom Metazoa; phylum Chordata; class Mammalia; order Artiodactyla; family Bovidae; genus Oreotragus; species Oreotragus oreotragus. Next base: position 62,759 of record SJYX01017735.1, on the reverse strand, counting down.
CTAGCTAAAAAGACAGAATGGTTGTGAATCATTTTTCTGAAGTTAAAAATTATAAGGATTGAACTTATTAAACTAAAAATGCTCTCTCTTTTTAAAAGCACAATCTTATATTTAGAAAGAAATTTAACTAATGGAGTGATAGGAGCAGGCTACAAGCCAAGGAAATGATAAAAGGATTAACTAGTCAAAGGCTGAAAGGTCTTTATTTTTTTAAGAGTCAGTTTTAAATCTTCTAACAGCAAATATCCAGATATTAAAGAGTGATCAACATCTCCTCCAAATCTCATCCATTGGTTAAAGAGTTATTCATTAGTCCCTTCATTTTTCAAGAAAAATATTAAATTTCATTTAAATTTGAAAAAGTTATTTAAAAGTATGAATAGTACAATAAAACTGAAAACTTACTGTTTTGTCTTATTTATTTTAGAAGAATATTTTGAGGTTTTTTTCATTGAAATGAACACATTGACTAGTAATAAAAAAACCTGGATATTTGAGACATAACATATACTAATTTCCTGGTAGAATTTGCATTTCTTCACTGAATCAAAGTATACAAACCCCTGCATAAATGTAATAAGGCTTTAGTATTAGCACCGAAATGTTTTAGGATTTAAGTGACTTTGAATTTTATAAAATAATGCTTTAAAAATGTGAATCTATAAATGAAATCTATACAATCTAAAAAAATAAACATTAATTTTATACAGAGTTTATATAAGCTTTATCTTTCCTAACATTGTTAAATTGTTGGTGGAAGTAAGAGTTTATCATGGAAATAGATATCTATATTTTTCCAATGGCATCTGAAATTTTGGATTTCATGATATGAAATTTTGTATTTAGAATAAGAATGCTTAAAAGAACAAAGAAGTATGAAGTTGAAGCATCATGTTGTTGAAAAAGAGATGTTTAGTAAAATGTCCACAAAGAATGCTCAAACTACCATACAATTGCACTCATCTCACACGCTAGTAAAGTAATGCTCAAAATTCTCCCAGCCAAGCTTCAAAAGTACATGAACCATGACTTCTAGATGTTCAAGCTGGTTTTAGAAAAGGCAGAGGAACCAGAGATCAAATTGCCAACATCTGCTGGATCATTGAAAAAGCAAGAGAGTTCCATCAAAACATCTATTTCTGCTTTATTGACTATGCCAAAGCCTTTGACTGTGTGCATCACAACAAACTGTGGAAAATTCTTAGAAATGGGAATACCAGACCACCTGACTTGCCTCTTGAGAAATTTGTATTCAGGTCAAGAGGCAACAATTAGAACTGGACATGAAACAACAGACTGGTTCCAAGTAGGAAAAGGAGTACGTCAAGGCTGTAAATTGTCACCCCGCTTATTTAACTTCTATGCAGAGTACATCATGAGAAGTGCTGGGCTGGAAGAAGCACAAGCTGGGATCAAGATTGCTGGGGGAAATATCAATAACCTCAGATATGCAGATGACACCACCCTTATGGCAGAAAGCAAAGAAGAACTAAAAAGCCTCTTGATGAAAGTGAAAGAGGAGAGTGAAAAAGTTGGCTTAAAAACCAAGTTCATGGCATCCAGTTCCATCACATCATGGCAAATAGATGGGGAAGAAGTGGAAAGAGTGACAGACTTTAATTTGGGGGCTCCAAATCACTGTGGATGGTGACTGCAGCCATGAAATTAAAAGACACTTGCTCCTTGGAAGAAAAGCTATGACCAACAGAAACAGCATATTAAAAAGCAGAGACATTACTTTGCTGACAAACGTCCATCTGGTCAAAGCTATGGTATTTCGTGTGGTCATGTATGGATGTGAGAGTTGGACCATAAGGAAAGCTGAGTGCCAAAGAATTGATGCTTTTGAACTGTGGTGTTGGAGAAGACTCTTGAGAGTCCCTTGGACTACAAGGAGATCCAACCAGTCCATCCTAAAGGATTATCAGTGCTGAATATTCATTGGAAGAACTGATGCTAAAGCTGAAACTCCAATACTTTGGTCACCTCATGCGAAGAGTTGACTCATTGGAAAAGACCCTGATGCTGGAAAAGACTGAAGGCAGGAGGAGAAGGGGATGACAGAAAATCAGTTGGTTGGATGGCATCACGGACTCATTGGACATGAGTCTGAGCAAGCTCCAGGAGTGGGTGATGGACAGGGAAGGCTGGCGTCTGCAGTTCATGGGGTCACAAAGAGTCAGACATGATTGAGCAACTGAACTGAATTGAACTGATGATACATTAAATGTGGTATAAAAGGCTATCTTATATAATAGCATAAAGAAAAGCTTTAGCTCTACAGGGAATAACAATCAACTTAAAAGCTTTAATAGAAAGAGTTTAGTTCCAATAGTGTTATACACAAACACCATGCCAGTTTATGTAAGGTATTTGAGCCTTGTGGATTTTGGTATCTGTAGGGGTTCTTGCAGCCAATCCCTCACAGGCAGCAAGAGATGGCTGTATTTTGAAACTTTTTAGTAATTAGTGTTTTAAATATAGAAAAATGAAGTTCACTTACAGCATTAAGCATTTTAAGAGGAACACTATCATATTAGAACTGAATTGAAATTCCAGTGTGAATTCTTGTCTTTAAAAGGGCATGTAGTTTCCAAGAGTCTTACCTCTGACCACCAAAATGGTCAAAAGATACTATCACCCTAAGTTTCCATTGTTTACTAAGAAGATCAAAAGTTCCATGAAGATACAGGTAATTCCATCTGTCAAACGTGAGCCTGAAACATACTCTGGTGCCAGAAAGCAGAATCTTATTCCAAGGTTCAAGGAATTGTAACAAAAGTGCATATAAAGGGACTCCCGTTGAACAGTGTTGACAGCTGAGCATCCAAGGATGAATACAAACTGTAACTAAAAAATAATTGAAGCTAAAATGTCGTGGGTTCATAATGATACATGAAAAAAGAAAAGGTAATATATTCTAAGCTACAGAATATATTGCTGTTGTGTCTTTTACTTAAATCATCCTCATTTTATAGGCCCATGTTATGTGTTTCTTACAAAAACAAGTCCCTGTTCATATTGAAAGTTGTTTCATATTGAAAGTTGTTTCAGTGACTTTCTGCATTGAGTCCAGAATATGCATTTTTTAAAATATACTAGTGGCAGGTCTTTTGACCTCTATCTGTACACTGCTATAGTAACAAACGCTGATTTGGGCTTTATTTCTGATTTTTTAAAATCTGTTTTGTTTATTTAAGATAAGCCACTCTTTCTCCAGATCATCTTCCAGATTTGAATCTATCTTTCAGAATAATCTTTCTTAATATTTCATTTGTTCCAAGGCTCTAATTTACTTCTTTCTTTTTTCATTATAAACCAAATCCAGACCACACCATTTGAAGCCCCCTTTGTACTGTATTGCATTACATTTGTATTTTGACTTTCACTAATCACAGTCTTCATTATCTGCTTAAACAGACTAGGATTTTGATTTGACTTTGTTGAAGAATTTATTAATATTATTATAAAATTGTTATTAATAAAAATGTTGCCTTCAATTTGTTCTTTTTCACAAAAAAATATACTGCAGTTGACTTTCCTCAGTATCCAGAGCTTAGTTTTTCAATAATTTATCCCAGTGCCAACTGTCCCCAATACAAAGAGCAACCTCACAACAAATGAATACAGTTCTAGCCTGAAGTCCAGTGAAAGTAGAGCTAATTTAGCACATTTACTATCTAAATATTATATTCCAAACTTCTTAGTTTGGTTAACTTTTGAGCAAAATTTAATTCACATGTGAATTTTGGTAACACTGTATTACAGCAAAAACCCTTCTATCATAGATTTAGTCATAATAAAACTTGTGTGAGAATAATAGGAAATTTCTGTTCTCAAATTTATCTCAGCTCTATCTGATCATGAATGAACTCAAAACATTCTCAGACCTTTAAGCTATCCCATATACTCATCATTGTTTTTATTTATCCTAGCATGATTATGTACCTAAGTATAAAATTTTGGGAGCACGTCAGTGTCTCTTTTTCATTTCTTCCTTTTAAGATGAAGGTGGCATTTGTCCAAATATGCTTAAAAGATCTTCTTGCTCGAGGATCTCTATTCACAATGGGAACAATCACATTTTCCNAAATGTTTTAGGATTTAAGTGACTTTGAATTTTATAAAATAATGCTTTAAAAATGTGAATCTATAAATGAAATCTATACAATCTAAAAAAATAAACATTAATTTTATACAGAGTTTATATAAGCTTTATCTTTCCTAACATTGTTAAATTGTTGGTGGAAGTAAGAGTTTATCATGGAAATAGATATCTATATTTTTTCAATGGCATCTGAAATTTTGGATTTCATGATATGAAATTTTGTATTTAGAATAAGAATGCTTAAAAGAACAAAGAAGTATGAAGTTGAAGCATCATGTTGTTGAAAAAGAGATGTTTAGTAAAATGTCCACAAAGAATGCTCAAACTACCATACAATTGCACTCATCTCACACGCTAGTAAAGTAATGCTCAAAATTCTCCCAGCCAGGCTTCAAAAGTACATGAACCATGACTTCTAGATGTTCAAGCTGGTTTTAGAAAAGGCAGAGGAACCAGAGATCAAATTGCCAACATCTGCTGGATCATTGAAAAAGCAAGAGAGTTCCATCAAAACATCTATTTCTGCTTTATTGACTATGCCAAAGCCTTTGACTGTGTGCATCACAACAAACTGTGGAAAATTCTTAGAAATGGGAATACCAGACCACCTGACTTGCCTCTTGAGAAATTTGTATTCAGGTCAAGAGGCAACAATTAGAACTGGACATGAAACAACAGACTGGTTCCAAGTAGGAAAAGGAGTACGTCAAGGCTGTAAATTGTCACCCCGCTTATTTAACTTCTATGCAGAGTACATCATGAGAAGTGCTGGGCTGGAAGAAGCACAAGCTGGGATCAAGATTGCTGGGGGAAATATCAATAACCTCAGATATGCAGATGACACCACCCTTATGGCAGAAAGCAAAGAAGAACTAAAAAGCCTCTTGATGAAAGTGAAAGAGGAGAGTGAAAAAGTTGGCTTAAAAACCAAGTTCATGGCATCCAGTTCCATCACATCATGGCAAATAGATGGGGAAGAAGTGGAAAGAGTGACAGACTTTAATTTGGGGGCTCCAAATCACTGTGGATGGTGACTGCAGCCATGAAATTAAAAGACACTTGCTCCTTGGAAGAAAAGCTATGACCAACAGAAACAGCATATTAAAAAGCAGAGACATTACTTTGCTGACAAACGTCCATCTGGTCAAAGCTATGGTATTTCGTGTGGTCATGTATGGATGTGAGAGTTGGACCATAAGGAAAGCTGAGTGCCAAAGAATTGATGCTTTTGAACTGTGGTGTTGGAGAAGACTCTTGAGAGTCCCTTGGACTACAAGGAGATCCAACCAGTCCATCCTAAAGGATTATCAGTGCTGAATATTCATTGGAAGAACTGATGCTAAAGCTGAAACTCCAATACTTTGGTCACCTCATGCGAAGAGTTGACTCATTGGAAAAGACCCTGATGCTGGAAAAGACTGAAGGCAGGAGGAGAAGGGGATGACAGAAAATCAGTTGGTTGGATGGCATCACGGACTCATTGGACATGAGTCTGAGCAAGCTCCAGGAGTGGGTGATGGACAGGGAAGGCTGGCGTCTGCAGTTCATGGGGTCACAAAGAGTCAGACATGATTGAGCAACTGAACTGAATTGAACTGATGATACATTAAATGTGGTATAAAAGGCTATCTTATATAATAGCATAAAGAAAAGCTTTAGCTCTACAGGGAATAACAATCAACTTAAAAGCTTTAATAGAAAGAGTTTAGTTCCAATAGTGTTATACACAAACACCATGCCAGTTTATGTAAGGTATTTGAGCCTTGTGGATTTTGGTATCTGTAGGGGTTCTTGCAGCCAATCCCTCACAGGCAGCAAGAGATGGCTGTATTTTGAAACTTTTTAGTAATTAGTGTTTTAAATATAGAAAAATGAAGTTCACTTACAGCATTAAGCATTTTAAGAGGAACACTATCATATTAGAACTGAATTGAAATTCCAGTGTGAATTCTTGTCTTTAAAAGGGCATGTAGTTTCCAAGAGTCTTACCTCTGACCACCAAAATGGTCAAAAGATACTATCACCCTAAGTTTCCATTGTTTACTAAGAAGATCAAAAGTTCCATGAAGATACAGGTAATTCCATCTGTCAAACGTGAGCCTGAAACATACTCTGGTGCCAGAAAGCAGAATCTTATTCCAAGGTTCAAGGAATTGTAACAAAAGTGCATATAAAGGGACTCCCGTTGAACAGTGTTGACAGCTGAGCATCCAAGGATGAATACAAACTGTAACTAAAAAATAATTGAAGCTAAAATGTCATGGGTTCATAATGATACATGAAAAAAGAAAAGGTAATATATTCTAAGCTACAGAATATATTGCTGTTGTGTCTTTTACTTAAATCATCCTCATTTTATAGGCCCATGTTATGTGTTTCTTACAAAAACAAGTCCCTGTTCATATTGAAAGTTGTTTCATATTGAAAGTTGTTTCAGTGACTTTCTGCATTGAGTCCAGAATATGCATTTTTTAAAATATACTAGTGGCAGGTCTTTTGACCTCTATCTGTACACTGCTATAGTAACAAACGCTGATTTGGGCTTTATTTCTGATTTTTTAAAATCTGTTTTGTTTATTTAAGATAAGCCACTCTTTCTCCAGATCATCTTCCAGATTTGAATCTATCTTTCAGAATAATCTTTCTTAATATTTCATTTGTTCCAAGGCTCTAATTTACTTCTTTCTTTTTTCATTATAAACCAAATCCAGACCACACCATTTGAAGCCCCCTTTGTACTGTATTGCATTACATTTGTATTTTGACTTTCACTAATCACAGTCTTCATTATCTGCTTAAACAGACTAGGATTTTGATTTGACTTTGTTGAAGAATTTATTAATATTATTATAAAATTGTTATTAATAAAAATGTTGCCTTCAATTTGTTCTTTTTCACAAAAAAATATACTGCAGTTGACTTTCCTCAGTATCCAGAGCTTAGTTTTTCAATAATTTATCCCAGTGCCAACTGTCCCCAATACAAAGAGCAACCTCACAACAAATGAATACAGTTCTAGCCTGAAGTCCAGTGAAAGTAGAGCTAATTTAGCACATTTACTATCTAAATATTATATTCCAAACTTCTTAGTTTGGTTAACTTTTGAGCAAAATTTAATTCACATGTGAATTTTGGTAACACTGTATTACAGCAAAAACCCTTCTATCATAGATTTAGTCATAATAAAACTTGTGTGAGAATAATAGGAAATTTCTGTTCTCAAATTTATCTCAGCTCTATCTGATCATGAATGAACTCAAAACATTCTCAGACCTTTAAGCTATCCCATATACTCATCATTGTTTTTATTTATCCTAGCATGATTATGTACCTAAGTATAAAATTTTGGGAGCACGTCAGTGTCTCTTTTTCATTTCTTCCTTTTAAGATGAAGGTGGCATTTGTCCAAATATGCTTAAAAGATCTTCTTGCTCGAGGATCTCTATTCACAATGGGAACAATCACATTTTCCAAAAACGTTTTCAAAAGGTGAAGAAAAATTTGAGCAGTGGCATTTTCTCTTCTTTTTGAATCCTCTAAGCCTAAAGCATGCACAATAGTAGGTTCAGGATTTTTAAATGCTCTTATTTGGGGGGAAATGTTAAATCAATTTACATGCTTTTTACGCTTCATTTTATCTCTGGCTACAAAGATATTTCTAAAGTGGTTTACGTTCTAAGAAATGCATCCCATGCCATTTTGACAGGCTTTGCATTATAGATGATATGGAGAGAAAGAAAGCAGAGCAAGCCAAAGCAAATAAAAACGAAGACTGTTAAGTGCTGCGGGGGTTGGAGGGGAGAAAAGTAAATGTAATCTCGGCATTTCTTTTTAGAGGAAATATAGCTCATTAATGTTGTCTTTGAAAGAGAAGCAATAATTCCAAAAATGATTTAAAATTGTATTATATTGTCTTATCCTCAACTTTTTTGCTTCCTACTTGGCATAAAAGAGAAGATTAAATGTTGAAATCATTTATTTAATATTAAACACTCAAGCATCTATCAGTATTATTTTTGGTGATAAATACAATCTTTAAATGATTCTTCTCCATATATTGTGATAACTTTTTAAAAAATCTGTCATAAAACAGGCATTACTGTGCTTCTTATTTTTAAATAATAAGACAGAGAGTTTCATAGAAAAATTCCAATTCTTCATATTTAATAAGAAAAAAATTCTTACAGGCATTTCAATGTGTTCATATAAACTGCAATTTCTTTAAGGTAAAACTTAACAAGTAGCACATCAATTTTCTCAGCTTACTGGTATAGAAACTTTGAAGCACTGTCAAATGTTTTAATTAATGTGGAGTTAACTATGTCATGAAAAGAAATATAACATTTATTTTTCCTTTCCAGTTCAGAAATTTTTAAAGAATGATAAAAACATATGAAGTCTATCACTCTCCCATTCGCTAATTGAATTATTATTTTTGAAGCTTCTGCATTATTTAGAATTTTGCCCACAATGGCATTTGTAAATATAATTTTCATATAATTTTCCCCTAAGGAAAAGAACTAAAAGAGCCTCTTTCCACTGGTGAAAGTAGTAATTGCAAATATATTTGGACTCAGTGATTAGCATTTTTTACTCATTTTCTTGTTCAGTTGCTAAGTTGTGTCTGACTCTTTGCAACCCTATGGACTGCAGCACACCAGTGTTCCCTGTTCTTCAGTGTGTTCAAGGGTTTGCTCAAACTTTTGTCCAGTGAGCCCATGATGCCATTCAAGCATCTTGTCCTCTGTCATCCCCTTCTCCTCCTGCCCTCAGTCCTTCCCAGCACAAGAGTATTTTCCAGTGATTTGGCTCTTCACATCAGGTGACCAAAGTACTGGAGCTTCAACATCAGTCCTTCCAATGAATATTCAGGACTGATTTCCTTTAGGATTGACTGGTTCAATGTCCTTGCAGTTCAAGGGACTTTCAAGAAAGTGAAAGAGAAGTTGCTCAGTCGTGTGCAATTCTTTGTGACACCATGGACTGTAACCTACCAGGCTTCTCCGTCCATGGGAGTTTTTCAGGCAAGAGTACTGGAGTGGGTTGCCATTTCCTTCTCCAGGGGATCTTCCTGACCCAGGGATAGAACCCAGGTCTCCCGCATTGTAGGCAGACGCTTTTACCCTCTAAGCCACCATGGAAGAATCTTCTCCAAAAACACAGTTTGAAAGCATCAATTCTTCGGCAGCTTAGCCTTCTTTATGGTCCAACTCTCACGTCCATACATGACTACTGGAAAAGCCATAGGTTTGACTAGACAGATCTTTGTTGGCAAAGTGATGTCTTTGTTTTTTTGTGATACTGTCTAAGGGACAAACATCTTTTAACTTCATAGCTGCAGTCATCTTTCACAGTGAATTTGGAGCCCAAGAAAATAAAATCTGCCACTGTTTTCAATTTTTCCCTATCTATTTGTGATGAAGTGATGGGACTGAATGCTATGATCTTAGTTTTTTGAATGTTGAGTTTTAAGCCAACTTTTTCACTCTCCTCTTTCACTTTCATCAAGAGGCTCTTCAGTTCCTCTTCACTTTCTGCCATAAGGGTGGTGTCATCTGCATATCTGAAGTTGCTGATATTTCTCCTGGCCATCTCGATCCCAGCTTGTGCATATAGGTGTTAATATACAATATAAATGGTACAGATGAACCTATTTGCAGGGCAGGACTAGAGATGCAGATGTAGGGAATAGATGTGTGGACATGGTGGGGGGGTGGGGGTTGCGGGGACTGAATTGGGAGATTGCAGTATAGTCACTTGGAGAAGGAAATAGCAATCCACTCCAATGTTCTTGCCTGGAGAATCCCAGGAACGGCGGAGCCTGGTGGGCTGCCGTCTATTGGGTCACACAGAGTCAGACACGACTGAAGTTACTCAGCAGCAGCAGCAGCAGCAGTATAGTCACTACTATGTACCATGTGTGAGACAGATGGCTCATTGGAACCTGCTGTACAGCACAGGGAGCTCAGCTTGATGCTCTGTGATGACCGAGAGAGGTGGGATAGTCCGGGGAGTGAGGTCCTATAAGAAGGGGATATATGTATACGTAGGTTTTCCTTGTAGCTCAGTCGGTAAAGAATCTGTCTGCAGTGCAGGAGAGCCAGGGTTCGATCCCTGGGTTGGGAAGATCCCCTAGAGAAGGAAATGGCAACCCACTCCAGCATTCTTGCCTGGTTCGCCCATGGACAGAGGAGGCTGGTGAGCTGCAGTCCATGGGGTCACAAAGAGTCGGTCAACACTTACTTAGAATGGATTCACTTCATTGAACAGCAGAAACCAATGCAACACTGCAAAGCAATTACTCCCTATAAAACCTTTACCTCAATACACCTTTAGGTTTTATTCTGGATGTTGTATGCTCTCATCACACTTATTTAGTTGTGCTTGCTTTGTGAATAAAAACAAAAAGAAGTATAAGAATTCTATTTCTTAGTTGTTATCTTCAAGACAAAAGGTAAACAATTTCTTATTAAAGTTACATAGTGCTGGGTGTTAAATTGCACACATAGTCTACAATCAACCATAGAATATACTTTAAAATAACCCAGTGGTAGAATGGCAAAAATAAAATTAGAATAAAAGCTGAAATAAAGCATTTGAGCTAATACAGTAAGATTTGATTCTATTGTTGCTGCTGATAAAAAGTTACAGAGAAAAGTTAGAGCAGTATTCTTACACTTGGACAAATTCACCCATTTTGTAATTTCTTAAAGAGGATGGTTAACACTTTAGATTTATGGTGAAACAGGGTGGTGGTCATGACAAAATCAGATTAAGACTGAGGCTATCCACATGATACACTCTCATTCCTCCTTAAAAATCATAATCCCAAGTAACATGAGTAGGTAAGATTGTGTGGATGGGTAGGGTGTATGCAGAAGGAGTTTGCCCCAGCTTTAGGTATACTCTTTGCCCTACTCACAAGCTAGTCCCTCTTAGATTAGATGCTTAGACCTCATGGATCACAGGCATTCTTCATTCGACATTTTTCACATCCTTTCTAGCTGATCTAGACATGGCCCACTGAGACTCTAGATGCTTGTCCTTACACACACATTTATTGTATACATAAACATTTCTAAAGTCTTCACATAGAAAATATACATGTTTAACCATCCTCAGTTTGAATTGGGTAATATTAATCATCTCCGGAATTCTTTCTAGTCTCCGAAGCTTCTTAGAAAGCATTAAGTCTTATGTTTGGACAATTCTGAATCCTTGGATTAGGTATTCGTTTACAGAGTCTCCTTAACCTCATGCCTGCATTTCAATGAGACAAACTATGCTGTGTGAAGGAACCAGAGATGTGTTAAGAGAATGCTGTCTGGACCACATTATTCAAACATGTGGCCCTGTAGTGATAAACTTTCAGAGTATGTCACCAACTTGGATAATTCTCAGTGTGCTGTTAAAAAATAGGTACTCATCATTGCAAACACACCAACTTCCTAATTCTTTACAAAGTTCCCAAACTATGTCTGCAAAACTTTTATTCAATTTTTCTTCCTATTAATATGTTCTGTATCCCCCAGACTTACTGCATTACATTTCATTCTGAATGCACCGTATACTTTCCATAACTTGGCTTAAACTATTCCTTTATTCTTAAAGGCTTGCAATGCATTTTACCTTATCTTCAATTATACAAAGCTTACAGCACTCAAATTTAATATAATCTATTTACCATATTTGCCTATGCCACTATTTGTTAAATATCTTAATACAAACTATAGGCCTAGTCCCCAGTACCCTAGCACTGATACCATGAACATGTTAGATGCCTAATTAAAATCACTATATGAATGAAAATATTTATTAATCAAATCTAATGTTACATTCCCCACAAATGTTTCAGTAAGGTGAAACATTCAAGACCCTAAAAGAGGGTACCATGGAGCAGAATGAAATTAGACTACTAGAGAGACATTTCAGAAGATCCATCAAACAACTCAAACAACTATACTTATAATGTTATCTTTTATGCCTTTTTATACAGAATCTGAAAACATATGAAAGATGCTCTAGCAGATTCTAATGTATGCAGTTATTGTCTTATGATTGTAATTAAATACATCTAGGTGTTTCCCAACAAGGTCCATCTAGTCAAGGCTATGGTTTTTCAAGTAGTCATGTATGGATGTGACAGTTGGACTGTGAAGAAAGCTGAGCACCAAAGAACTGATGCTTTTGAACTGTGGTGTTGGAGAAGACTCTTGAGAGTCCCTTGGACTGCAAGGAGATCCAACCAGTCCATTCTGAAGGAGATCAGCCTTGGGATTTCTTTGGAAGGACTGATGCTAAAGCTGAAACTCCAGTACTCTGGCCACCTCATGCGAAGAGTTGACTCATTGGAAAAGACTTTGATGCTGGGAGGGATTGGGGGCAGGAGGAGAAGGGGACGACCGAGGATGAGATGGCTGGATGGCATCACTGACTCGATGGACGTGAGTCTAAGTGAACTCTGGGAGCTGGTGATGGACAGGGAGGCCTGGCGTGCTGCGATTCATGGGGTCGCAAGAGTCGGACACGACTGAGCGACTGAACTAAACGGAACTGAACTGAGGTGTTTCCTCTGAGCTTAAATACAAAATGAGTTTTAAATATGGATTTGATAATTATTTTTCCTTCATTGCCATTTCACCGATTTTTTTTCAAGAAGCCATGGACTGGGATCAGAAGAAAGGAAACTCAAGAAAATTCATTATCAAAATGATTTATTGTGGGACATATTTTCAATGGGAAAAACATAAAAGAATAAGGAGTTGTAAGATCCCCACATTCTATGAAAATGAAAAACAATAATACTTAAAATTAAAATGCTTTGTAAGAGAGAAAATGTACTAGGTGAGGATTTTACAAGCTTTAAAATACTGCTTTTTATTCCGATTTAGGATGGTAGAACAAACATAACTTTCCCATTTCTATAGCTCAGTGTAATATCACCTGAATTCATTAAAAAATTGCTATTCATCAGGAAGACTGGCTTTGTACACAAGTTGAAGTATATACATATATATGTATATATACACACACATAATTCACACAATAACACCTTTAAATTTGGGTTTGTTTGTTTTTTGTTTTTTTGTTTTTTGCCTTTAACTACTTGATGTCATTTATTTTATCTGCTATTGGAACATATTTCATATAGATTAAATGAAAAAGTTTTACATATAAAACTATATATGCTGTGCTGTACTTAGTCACTCAGTCATGTCCAACTCTTTGCCACCCCCTGCACTGTAGCCTGCCAGGCTCCTCTGTCCATGGGGGATTCTCCAGGCAAGAACACTGGAGTGGGTTTCCATGTACTCCTCTAGAGGATCTTCCCATCCCAGGCATCAAACCCAGGTCTCCCACACTGCAGGCAGATTCTTTACCATCTGAACTATCAGAGAAGCCCAAAACTATATAGTAGAATGTGTATATTCTAATATTAACCACTGTCTAAACACATATTTAGAAATTAAAATTTTTTACCTTTTATCCTTTATAATCTGAAATTTTTTAGGCATTCCATTATCAAAAAAAAATTAAAATCTCAAATTAATTCCCCCACAAAAATTACAATCTGACTTTACACAGATATAGCCTTTGTTTTCTTTCCTCTGAAAAATCATACCTTATTAACTCCCTCTTTTCTTCCTTCCTCGTTTTCTTCCTTTCTAATATTAGAGTAATCCTTTCCTTTCTAATATTAGAAAATAAAATGAACTAGATGGGGAAAGCAGATCTTAGAAGTGATCAGAATTTTGAAATCCATGCATGTGATTTATGTTGTCCTGGCTCAGTGGTAAAGAATCCACTTGCCAGTGCGGGAGACACATGAGAGGCAGGTTCAATCCCTGGGTCAGGAAGATGCCCTGGAGAAGGAAATGGCAACCCACTCCAGTATTCTTACCTGGGAAATCCCACGGACAGAGGAGCCTGGTGGGCTACAGTCCATGGGCTTGCAAAAAAGCTGGCCTTAACAACTAGCCAACAACTAAGAAGCCTCTGCATCTGTATGCTAAGTCACCTCAGTCGTGTCCAAGTCCTTGCACCTTATGGACTGCAGCCCTCCAGGCTCCTCCGTCCATGGGATTTTCCAGGCAAGAATATTGGAGTGTGTTGCCATGCAGTCCTCCAGGGGATCTGTCTGGCTCACAGATTGAATCAATGTCTTCTCCATCTCCTACATCAGCAGGCGGGTTCTTTACTAGTGCTACCTGTGAGGTCCAAGAAGCCTCTAGCTCTGACCAATCCTTTAGAATCCTATCCAGTTGTATTCTCCTTAACATTTCACATGGTTTTTTAAGGGTTGTATCAAATTCACATGGCCCTATCACATCTAAAACAAAACTTTTGATTTATTGTTCCCCTCTAGTGCTGCTTCCCTCCTCTTTTCTCAACAGCATCCCTGTTTAGATCAAGCTGAAAAGCTGGACGTTGTCACTGAACCCTCCTGTGGACAACACTTCATCCGCAACTCCTAATACTGACCCTTTTCTTCATTTACTCTTCATTCTATAGTCTAGGAAACAAGAAATACATGTTTCTCATTCATGACTACAGCCAAAAGTTGCCATGTGACCAGGTTCCAATCAATATAAAAGAGAGCAAGAAATTTTGAGGTTTCTAAGCTAATTTTTATGGTCCCGATCAAAGGAATAGATGTAACTCAGGGCACTAAATCTCTTTACTTTTCCCTTCTTTCAACAGGTGGACATGATACCTGAAGTTGTGTTTGCTTTCATGTGACAGAGAGGCAGGAAATAGATGAGTAAAATTTCCTCCAGTAAAGGATTTAGGACCCGGAGTATAGCACGGATCTTTGATGGAATTAATAAGAATGGAACCGTTGCCAGCGAACACTTGCTACCAGATTTCCTGTAACCCTCATATGTTGAACCACTACAGTTAGGTATTCTGGTACTTGCAGCTCAAAGCATTCCTAATAGCTATCTCTCTTTCTATTATTCCCTCCTTCCCAGCTCCCAAACCATTCCACCACTAAATTTTGTGAATTATACCTTCAAAATATATCTTAAGTACCTCTTAATTCTACTTCAAAACACCATGCTTTCTTTCTGAGATTACTGTATTAGCTTCTTCAGTTCAGTTCAGTTCAGTCTCTCAGTCGTGTCCGACTCTTTGCGACCCCGTGAATCGCAGCACGCCAGGCCTCCCTGTCCATCACCATCTCCCGGAGTTCACTCAGACTCACATCCATCGAGTCGGTGATGCCATCCAGCCATCTCGTCCTCGGTTGTCCCCTTCTCCTCTTGCCCCCAATCCCTCCCAGCATCAGAGTCTTTTCCAAAGACTCAACTCTTCGCATGAGATGGCCAAAGTACTGGAGTTTCAGCTTTAGCATCATTCCTTCCAAAGAAATCCCAGGGTTGATCTCCTTCAGAATGGACTGGTTGGATCTCCTTGCAGT
>SJYX01017735.1:5858-35205 GCA_006410675.1 Oreotragus oreotragus | reverse complement strand
TGGAGAAGGACATGGCAATCCACTCCAGTGTTCTTGCCTGGGGAATCTCAGGGACGGGGGAGCCTGGTGGGCTGCCGTCTGTGGGGTCGCACAGAGCCAGACACAACTGAAGTGACTTAGCAGTAGCATATATGCACACATTAACTAACTTTCTCTTCACTCTCTTCCCCTAATTATATGTAAATTATCTGTGAAGTGGTTAAATTTTCATATTTCTCTCATGTTACAGAAGAATCTCAAAGTGCTAATGTGACTAAACTAGATGAGGAAGAAATAATTTATCAGAGATTCTGGACTTGAAGCTGATCCAGAGGCTGATGAGATGTGGGACCTCTCATCAGAAAATGAACCTGTTTTCAATTTTATAAGGAAATTCTATTTTCCTGGGTTGGGGGAGTGTAGCCTGCGCTCTTCTTTTTTATTTTATTTTATTTTATTTTTTTTTACATTTGGGAGAGTGTTGGTCTATGTTGGAAAGTTTTAAGTTTGGGCTACCAAAGGATGTTGAAATCCATCTTTGTATTTTGAGATTTCCAAGTATTTCCTGCAGAGAATCTAATAAGCTACATTTCCCAGTTTCCCTTATCACCAGAATTTATTCATGTGACTTGGCCTGTGCCAAACTAACGTTCTTTTGGGGGACGTAGATTGAGAACACGTTTTAGAGGAAATACGGGATGAAGAATTCTTCGGGTCTGAGTGGTCTTGGGGCAGGGTTTCCTGACGGCTCAGCTGGTAAAGAATCTGTCTGCAATGCAGGAGACCTGGGTTTGATCCCTGGGTGGGGAAGATCTCCTAGAGAAGGGAATGGCTCCCCACTCCAGAATTCTTGCCTGAGAAATCCCACGGACAGAGGAGCCTGGCAGGCTATAGTCCAAGGAGTCGGACACGCCTTAGCCAACTTTCATCGACTCACTCAGGGGCGGGGAGATCCCATCACAATACTGGCCCTTCAGTAGACTCTGCTTTCATTGTCTCTTCCAGACAGGATTCTGCAGGGATAAGAGGAACTAAGCTCAGTGACTTCTCCGCAGTTGCCTTCTTACTTCCCCGTATAGTCCCTGCCACCCAAAGCCAACATTACAGAACCACGCTGAACATATTTAAAAGCAAAAAAAAAAAAAAAAAAATTAAAACAACAACAACAAACATTTTTAAATGCACAAAGGACTGGAATGGAAATTTCTCCAAAGAAGACATGCATATAATCAACAGGTATATGAAAATATGCTCAGCATCACTAATCATCAGGGAAATGCCCATCAAAACCACAATGAGATATCACTTCATACCATCAGGATTTTGTTGTTCAGTCGCTAAGTCCTGTCCAATTATGTGCGACCCCAAGGACTGCAGCATCAGCCTTTCCTCTCCTTCACTATCTCCCAGAATTTGCTCAAACTCATGTCCATTGAGTCAGTGATTCCAATCTCATCCTCTGTCATCTCCTTCTCCTCCTGCCCTCAATCTTTCCCAGCGTCAGGGTCCTTTCCAATGAGTCAGCTCTTTGCATCAAGTGGCCAAAATATTGGAGCATCAGCTTCAACATCAGTCCTTCCAATGAATATTCAGGGTTGATTTCCTTTAGAATTGACTGGTTTAATCTCCTTACTGTCCAAGGGACTTTCAAGAGTCTTCTCCAGCACCATGGTTCTGAAAGCATCGATTCTTTGGCACTCAGCCTTCTTTATGGTCCGACTCTCACATCCATATATGACTACTGGAAAACCATAGCTTTGACTATATGGACCTTTGTTGGCAAAGTAATGCTCTGCTTTTTAAAGGACTATCTAGATTTGTCATAGCTTTTCTTCCAAGGAGCATCTTTTAATTTCATGGCTGCAGTCACCATCTGCAGTGATTTTGGAGCCCAAGAAATAAAGTCTGTCACTGTTTCCTTTTTTCCCATCTATTTGCATTAGGATGGCTATTATCAAAAAAGAAAAAAGATAAGTACTGATGAGCGTGTGAAGAAATTCAAATTCTTATTCATGGTTAGTGGGAAAACAAAATGGTATAGACACTATGAAAACAGAATGGAATTTCCTCAAAATTTAAAAATAGAACTACCACATAATCCAGCAGTCCCACTTATGGGTATACATACAAAAGTATTAAAATCAAGATCTCAAAAAATATCTTCACTCTCATGTTCATTGTTGCAAAAAGGACAATTAACTCGATATTTAATTCCCAAAGAATTACATTCCAAAATTTTATATGTAACCATTAAGTTCAGCAATTCTTGATACTTATTCTCAGGAAGCTTTTCAAAGAAGAGAGACAAGTCATATAAAGAAAGTCACTCACTCAGTTGTGTCTGACTCTTTGTGACCCCATGGATGATACAGTCCCTAGAATTCTTCAGGCCAGAGTACTGCAATGGGTAGCTGTTCTTTTCTCCAAGGAATCTTCCCAACCAAGGGATGGAACTCAGGTCTCCCACATTGCGGGTGGATTCTTTACCAGCTGAGCCACGATGGAAGCACCATGGGTAATTGCAAGTCTGTGATGAAGACAGTGGACTGCTCAAGTTCTCCCCTCACCTGGACATAGCTCCCTTCCTTCTGGTGGATGGAACCCTGGAACGTTTGGTTGACTCAACCACCTTCCCTCTACTTCACTGATAAGAGCAAGCATTTATTTTTAAATCCATGCATTTTTTTTTTCTTCTGGACATTAAAAGTGTATACTTTGGTTTCCAATTTCAACTTTTAGTTGCCAATACCATCAACATTTTTTTCTTTGGAGAAATGGAGAGATAGAGAGGAACACGTGGGGAATAAAAAAGATATTATTTTTGTTGTTTTTTTTTCTCAAAATTAATAGATTCATTTTTTTTAAGTCTGGATATTTTACATGTAAATCAAAAGAAAGATAGTTTCCTACTACAGTCTGAAAGCAGTAATTGAAGGAACACTCCCTCAGGAACAGTTCATCATTTGAGCACTTGTTGGGAGATGGTAGAGGTGAGATCGTTAAGCAAAAGTCGTCATCACGTCAGTTGCCCACCTAATCCTTTTCTAACACCTTGCTTCACTGTTAACAGAAACGTAAATATATAAGGCAAGGAAAGACTTCCAAAACTGGACCCTGCGTTTGTGATGAAAAACTTTGCTCACATCAGTATTTTGAGTTGTACCTCTGTGTTGCACTCAGGAGGTTTCACACCCTAGAGCTGTTCCTTAGCAAGATTTGGTTGAACAAAAAGTTTCCTCTTCTTTTGCCAAGTGTGAGACCATTGGCAATTGTCAGGGAAATGAGAGCCAGAAATAATGTATAAGACTTTTGCTTTATGCTACAGTGAGGTTAGCAAATAGTTCTCTATAAATGCATATGATGTGTACTGCTTCAACTTAGTACATATAACCTGATTTCAGGTTGTTTTCCTAACTTCAGATAAAATTACTCGTGAAGGTAAATGGTGATCTCTTAATAATTTTTCTGGGCATTAAAATTAATAGAGGGCTCTCACCTTGAACATAACTGCAATGAAGCATTCTATATAAAAGAATGCCTTGAAATATCAAAACCAAAATACACTACTAAATTACTCTCTCAGTTTATCACATTAAAAAATTTTTTGTTGTTGTTGGAGTATAGTTGATTTATAAGTTTTATCACATTTGGAAAAATTTTCCCAACAAGACTTACAGGAAAATGACACACAGAAAATCTAGAGCTACTCTTTCTCAGTAAGAATCTTAGAATCATTTCTGAGAGTAAAGAAAGCATCATACCATTTTGAACTTGTTACTAGGTTAGGCATCTTTTTTTCTACCTATTAATATTTCACATCCAAACCTATCCAATGGCAGTTTACCTTAGCAATTAAATTTTCTGATGTGTAACAAAGTTAAATTCATGTTAAAAAAAATGAAGTATGGCTTCATCACTTGAATTTTTCTTGCTGGTCATGACAGTAATGTCTTCAAAAGCTCCCGTTGGGATGATTCAATTTGACCCCTGTATATAGCCTGAAGTTTCTGGGATTGGTTCTTATCAAAATATCCTGTAAGTTGTTTTCACACTTTCCTCTTTAACTATTTCATTACTTACTGATAGACCTCGTCTCTACTGTATCATGCCTAGTATCTTTTGCACGCTACGAATATAATTCCAAACCACCAAAGTCTTCCAAATCAAGCGGGTTAGAATCTAAGTCCTGATTTTGTGTTTCTTATGTAGTGGTTGATCAGACAAAAATACCTTATACTTGGTGACTGATACAACAATCTTTCATTTCTCACAGTTCTGGAAGCCCAAGGGGCCCAGCTTGGGTGGATTTTAGGCGAATGCCATCTTCCTGGTTTACTGAGGATGATCTTATTGTGACCTCACATAGTGGAGAGCAGAGAGAGGAAGCAAGCTCCGTCTGTCTCATCTTCTAAGGGTACTAACCCTATAATGAAGGTTTCCCCCCTTCCATGACCTCCAAAGCCTCCACCTCCAAATACCATCCAAATGGAAGTTATGGTTTAAACATATGCATTTTGGGAAGAACACAAAAGTTCAGTCCATAAGAGAAAGATACATCATTTGAAAATTAAAAGACATTTTTTAGGAGCCAAGTATCCATTATATAAAAAAGATTCACAAGCCAAAGTAAAATATTGATCCATGTATTTATTGTTTCTCTGAGTTCCCTTCTAATAGCCGAGGATCTACTATTAGATCTACTGTCAGTCATCTTTCCTTTAAACACACTTTCAGTCATGGTTCTTGTTCAGTAACTACATGACAGGTTAACCAGACAGCCTAATACATTCTGTACATCTGCAGCATCCCGATCAATTTCGCTTGAATAACCAACTTAAATAAAAACCCATATTGTAGACTTCATAAAAACAACATAGAATTTGTGTGGGAGACAGTGTGAGCCTGAAAAGGAAGCAGAATTTAATTTAAAATATATATAAATAAAAAAGGAAACCAAGTAAGATTTGGCAGGATCCCACAAAGGGAATATAAACACTAACAAATAAACCTAACTCTATTACAAATTTATAATATAAACATGCTGAAAGTGGAAGGTGAGGAAAGAACTAATCTAAGAAAAATTTTTAAATGGTATCTTGAATAGACACTGTAAGGTTAAAAACAGAAGCTGTGCAAAAATGTTGCAACCTAGTTGGTAATCTATTTTATGTGTATACGAAGATTGAAAATATAATCTCTCTGTGTGAGAAGGAGGGAAGGCCAAAAAAGAACTCTGTGGTGCTGCAATGAAATCAGAGGTGTCAGTATGAACTCATTATGGGTAGATGGACAGACAGACAGACATAAATACATACTTACACACACACACACACATAGACAGACCTGCATTGGAGAAGGAAGTGGCAACCCACTCCAGTGTTCTTGCCTGGAGAATCCCAGGGACGGCGGAGCCTGATGGGCTGCCGTCTATGGGGTCGCACAGAGTCAGACACGACTGAAGCGACTTAGCAGCAGCAGCAGCAGCATATGCAGGAGTGAGTGCGTTGTTGTTGTTGTGCAGTTGTTAAGTTGTGTCCAACTCTTTGTGACCCCATGGACTGCAACATGCCTGGCGTCCCTGGGTCAGTACACGTGCATCTGCATCTACCTCCTGGCTCCAGTGTTGAAGTGCCCAGAAGCAATGACACTCAGATACTGAGCTGATGTCCAGGACAGAAACTTTCCTGGAGCCCCAGCGCTGCCTCTGACGATGTGAATGGAGGCAGAATGTGGGGTCAGCACCACAGATGTTCACGTTCACCATAAGGGGTGGATGTTGCTCCCCAACCAATTTGCTCACAGAATTTACCATCACTTAAATCCCACCTATGACCTGAAATAGTTTCTATGCCCCATAGTAAAGAAACCTTAAAGGCATAAATGATAATGCCCCCTTTTCCCTTATGTTATATAATATCCAGAATTATCTGGTTAATATAATTTTATTTATTTCATATATATTCTATTTATTTGCATAAAGAGGACACCCTTAATTTAGCTAAATATTAATGTACTATAAGGCTACATTTTATAAAGCTAAAGTAATATGAAGTACATATAAAGTTAAATAATACAAAATTTAAATGATTTCATTTTAATCAAATGATTTATTCTAATGACTTTAAATGTAATAATAATTTTGAAAGTGGTGTTTCTCACAGAATTTAATGTCACACCTATTGCTTTAAATGGTTTATATATCTCATAATAAAGAAATCTTAAAAGCAAAAATGACAATGCCATGACAAATTCATAAATATATCTGAGGATGAATATATGAAAAGCCATTAAATCAAAGAAATTTTTATTTTTAAAAGTTTCCTTGAGATACATAATTTGATACTATACAGACTCAAATAATTTTTAAAAAATTAATAGGAAACATTTCAATAGAAAGACATATAAAGTAATGTTTTCAGAAAAAAAAATGGGCTATAATTCAACAGTTAATATAAGGAGCTAGGTGAATATACCAGCAGAGAAAACTGGATTTAGAAAAGTGTTTATTATTTGGTTTTGTTTATTTGCTCATTCATTCATTTCACTTACCCATTCATTTTTACCCCGAATATGCTTGATTAGGGGTTTCCCAGGTGGCAGGTGGCCGTAGTGGTAAAGACCCCATCTGCCAATGCAGAAGATGTAGGAGGCTCGGGTTTGATCCCTGGGTAGGGAAGATCTTGTGCAGGCAGGCATGGCAACCCACTCCAGTATGCTTGCCAGGAGACACCCATGGACAGAGGAGCCCGGCTGGCTATGGTCCATGGGTTGCAAAGAGTCAGACACGACTGAAGCAGCTTAGCACACACGCACGTGCTCTGTTAGAGTTAAAAAGCAGGCCTCACAGGATCAAATTTTAAAAGCCCTGCATTTATCTCCTCTCTCCACAGTCCATAGCAATCTATTTTAGACACTAGTTCTTCCCTGCTCCATTAGACAACAAATAAAATAGCTGCTCATGAGTCCTCTGGCTATTTTCAGATGAAAACAGGAGCTTCAGTTATTTCTACTCACAAAAAGGTTCACGTAAATAATATACTTGATTCCAGTTATGAGTAAATCTTCAAATTGCATTCAAAGGGAGCCCCCTCCCCCAGCTCTGGCTGCTGGAAACCAGTCAAGAAAAGGGGTGGAGGTGTTTGCTTTCCTTTTTTCTCCATCTGCGTTTCCACTCTCCTTGCTGACTCTGATTTTGAGACTCTTTAGACTTCAGGTTGTTAGGAGGATGAGAGAAGCACACGTGCATGTCCTGCTCCTGTAGAGGGCTGCCACTTTCCCTGCTGATCCGATGCACTGCGGGTCTGTGGAGATCACTGTGGGTCTGTGGCGATCAGAGCTCTTCCCATTACCGCTCTACCCGGAGGATCTGAGCACCTGGATGTATGCTTTCAAGGCTACTTCTCCTCCTCCTCCTCTTCTTTCTCTTTCTCCTTCTTACTGTAGTTCCCACTGGTCTCCAGGTTGCCCTCCGAGATGAGTTCTACAGCAACTTCATGCTGATTTTCTCTCATCTCTGGGAAGCACTCTCAGACCTCTGACTTCACAGAGTCTAGCGCTAACATCACTTCTTTTCCTGCCATCACAAGTTACAGAGCCGACTTCTCCCGTGTCTGTTTCCCAGTCGTGAACTGAACACGTGTTCACTGCGGACTTCCCTGGTGGCTCAGAGGGTAAAAGCGTCTGCCTGCAATGTGGGAGACCCGGGTTCGATCCCCGAGTCAGGAAGACCCCCTGGAGAAGGAAATGGCAACCCAATCCCGTATTCTTGCCTGGAAAATTCCATGGATGGAGGAGCCTAGTGGGCTACAGTCCATGGGGTCACAAAGATTCAGACTTTCACTTTCACTGTGGGAAACCAATATCAAAGGATCTAGGTCACCCTGCTGAAGCACCTTTTCTGGGCTTTGGTTTGGGAGATGAACTCCCAGTAGAGTAACAACTTTTTCAATTAATCTTCCTTAATCTCCAATGCTTTTCTTATCTCTTCTATCCTCTTTGGTTGACTGATGATATTTGCAGAAACCATCTTTGCATGAATTACAAAGAAGTCTGGAATCCTTCTTTAAAACATATAATTTCTATTTCTGGGTTTCAACAGAAACTGAGGACCAAAGTAGCTTCATGGTAAAATGCTCCTTATATGAGAATGAATTTATTAATATTTAAGGCACATGCTAAGGAGTTTCTTCTTATGGCTATGTAATTGTTGGAGCTTCCCAGGTGGCTCAGTGGTAAAGAATCCACCTGCCAATGCAAGAGACACAAGTTCCATCCCTGGGTCAGGAAGATCTCCTGGAGGAGGAAATGGAACCCACTCCAGTACTCTTGCCTGAAAAATCTCATGGATAGAGGACCCGAGCAGGCTACAGTCCATAGGGTAGCAGCGTCAGACATGACTGGGCACACATGTGCTTGTGATTGTTAAGCACTTGTGAAACCTGAAACAAAGAAATTGAAAGAGAGGCTATGTACTGAACTGATAATTGGAACTTGCTATGGCAATTAATTGGACAAAAATTGACTCTAGCATTGAAACCCAGTAGGAAACATGGTAGCTAATAAAGCCAAGCAGTATAATAGTTTTTTAATTTGTCTATGTGTCCTAAAATGATGATGGAGCGTTGATCATTATGACTCACACTTGCAAACAATAATTAGTGAAACATTTGGACATAACTAGCTTAAAACAACTCAGTTTTCTTCTCTTTTTCTAGTCTTCAGAATGTAGATGACTCACTTGGCTTTTGGAATCAGCTTTAGCAAGTTTACTACAAAAAGTCTATAGATTGGTTTCCATGTATTGGAAGATATAATTAATAGTAAGCGGGTATAACTTCATGGCCATGAAATTAAAAGACACTTGCTCCTTGAAAGAAAAGCTAGCATATTGAAAAGCACAAACACTACACTCCCAACAAAGGTCTGCCTAGTCAAAGCTATGGTTTTCCCAGTAGTCATGTATGGGTGTGAGAGTTGGACTTTAAAAAAAGCTGAGCACCAAAGAATTGATGCCTTTGAACTGTGGTGTTGAAGAAGACTCTTGAGAGTCCCTTGGACTGAAAGGAGATCCAGCTAGTCCATCCTAAAGGAAATCAGTCCTGAATGTTCATTGGAAGGACTGATGCTGAAGCTGAAACTCCAAAACTTGGTAACCTGATGCGAAGAACTGACTCAGTGAAAAGACCCTGATGCTGGGAAAGATTGAAGGTGGGAGGAGAAGGGGATGACAGAGGATGAGATGGCTGGATGGCATCATGATGCAACGGACATGAGTTTGAATAAGCTCTGGGAGTTGTTGATGGACAGGAAGGCCTGGGGTGCTGCAGTCCATGGGGTCACAAAGAGTCAGACACNGGAAAGATTGAAGGTGGGAGGAGAAGGGGATGACAGAGGATGAGATGGCTGGATGGCATCATGATGCAACGGACATGAGTTTGAGTAAGCTCTGGGAGTTGTTGATGGACAGGAAGGCCTGGGGTGCTGCAGTCCATGGGGTCACAAAGAGTCAGACACGACTGAGTGATTGGACTAAACTGAACTGAGGCATAACTTCTAACTTAATAGTTAAATCTAGAAATGACCCAAAATATAAAGTTTTTTATTAGTGTTTCTAGGCAATAGAAAATTACCAAGGAACATCTTAAGTAATATAAAAATTTTGCTTAGGATATAATATAACATATTCCAGCACTTTGGGTAGATAATGAATTATTGCTGCCAAAAAGCCGTATAGAAATTGAAAATTTGAAAAATGACAAAACATTATAGAAGAGAATCATGAGGTTAAGTGAACTGGCAAATCTAAAGTGAAATCACTTCAATCTAAATGACAGACAGAAATTTGAGAAAATGTGAACATTAATTCTGAACAAGAACTGTTCATCAAATATAGTTTTTATGACCTGCATTGTAAAACTGCTTGCATTCATGAATTAATTTCATATATCTGCATTATTCCATCATAAAACACTTAGGAAATCCTACCCCCAACACACTTTTCTTTCCCTCAAATATCAAAGCTATATTTTTTTAGTATGTAATGTGACAGAAGATAGCAGGTAACAGAAAATCTTTCTATTCGTTAACTGTCATCCTTAAAGGATCTCCACATGCTTTAAAAACGTACTGATTAAATCTTACAAAACCACTGATATTAAAGTACTATATGAAGGAACATCATTATAAAAAAAACTGAAACTTTGCTTATTTTCCCAGGGTCAAGGGTGTTTCAAGCTCTGACACTGATATGCTAAGTAATAGGAACAGCAGAGCTGGTCTCAGAAGAGAGCAGTATACGCTGCTGCCTAGGTGATAAGATTTTAGAAAATTAGATCTCTAGTTCCAAAATCTTCATTCCCAATTTGCTCAGTGATGGTTGAAATTCATTGCAGCATAGCCAAATTTTTTCATCCCTGAGTTAGCTGAAAATCTTAAAATGCAAGTAACCTGGTAGGCTTAAGAAGAGTGATATTTTTCTTTGGTCAGGAAGTCACTGAGAACAGGAGAATTCTAGGCACCTCTCTGAAAAATAAAGTTTTCATGGTAAAGGAAAGGAATTCAGGTAGAGACCCTGTGGTACTCACCTAAGTTCCCAAATCTTTAACAGTTTGCATATTTGCTTTGGAACTTTGCCTTTTACTGTAACCCTGACTGAAAGACGCTTGGCTAAAACATGGTATAGAAATGCAGAACTGGACCCTATAGCTTATATGTGGAGACTGTGGCTATGGGTAATTCAAACACAAACTTATTTTCTTACTTATAGAGCTGAGCAAATCATATACTTCTATCATAATACCATTGTCACCATCTAGCATTGACCATCTTTTAAAAGGAACTGTGAATGATACTGCAGACACTTGAAATAAGAAGGAGGCACATTCTTAGAAAAAATTCAGAAAAAAGGAATGCAAGAAATAGCTATTAGGGTAACAATAAAATCTTTTTTCTCTTTTTAATTCATTATGTTTTCTTTGCTTTAACTCAAATTTACTATATCTAATTAAGATAACAATTAGGTACCTATTTTTGAACAATAAGTAGAAAAGCTATATGATTCATGCTGAAGAAAAGATGAATGAGGTAGAATTCTATCAAGTATTTATCAGACTTGTTGGGCAAAGGGCAGTGACAAGCAGAAAACGAACTGCCATATAAATTATAAAACTATATCTGCATAATGCCTTCAGGTTAATATTCAATTTCACTCTAATATTCTAATTAATAACCATGAGAACACAATTTTGATGTTTATAAGTGAGGAAACCAAAAATCAAAGAAGCTGAGAGTCTCATCTTTCTCAAAGTGTAAACATTTGTCTGATGTGTTATATTATCTATTGATCAGTAATTATTTACTTAGCACCAAAATATGGCCTAAGTATGATATTGCCTGTAAAAAGTATATTTCTTGACCTGATAGAATTTACAGTCCTTTGAGAAAATATGAGTGAAAAAATAAGGGCACAGTAGCATGAAGGAATGCTTATTAAATGCCTGCACAGCATACCATATATTGGGGTCATTGTATTGGTGTCCAGTGACCATCATAAAAAATTACTATAAACTTTGTCTCTTCAAACAATACAAATGTGTTATTTATCATTTTCGTCTGAAGTGGGTCTCACTATGTTAAAATCAAGATGTCAGCAGGGTGCATTCTAGTCCATAGGTTCACAGTGATAATCCATTTGTTTCCTTTTGCAGTGCCCAGAGGTTTGCTGCATTCCTTGACTTATGACCTGCTCCTGTACATTCAAAGCCATCAGAGCATCTCTTTGACCTCAGTCCCTTAGTCACATCTCCTGTTCGCTGTCCTCTTTCTCCCCCAACTTCCACGTTTAAAGATTTTTGTGATTATGTTCAGTGTATCTGGATAATATAGGATAACATCCCTATCTTAAGATTAGATTCAGCAACTTAATTCCATCTACAACCTTAATTTCCTTTTCCATGTGATCTAACATAGTCCCAGCTTTGGGGAATTAGGACATGGACAGCTTTGGGGAATATATTTTGCTGGCTATCACAGGTGCAAAGAAGGAGATGGAGAAGGTTGAGAGCTTAGGAAAACCTTCACGATAGTTACTTCTAAAATGTGATTGGGAACAAAATGCTGTAAGAATTCTGCAGAGGAAAAGATGTGGATGTAATGAAACAATAGCATATTGTACCTGACAAGCCCTCCCTGAAAGCAAAGCTATACATATTCCTTCAACTTTCAAAGACTGGGCAAGCTGAAAATGTTCATGACATACCTGCGAGGAGGCTCAAAAATAGCTTAAAGATAAATTCCTCTGCCTTGAACAAACATTTAAGCTGAGCAAGAAGCACCTAACACAAAAATCTGAGAATCTGAGGAATGTTTCTTAGCAACTTGTCAGCAGATAAAATCAACTCTTCATTTGTAACTTAGGCATTCAAATTAGCATTTTAATCACCTCAAAATCAACTTCACAATTGTCAACTGAAAAAGAAAAAAAAATCACTAAAAGCTTTGTTTTAGAGAGCTATAAATCTCTAATTAACATAATTATTATTTTTCTATAGAAATCTTATGGTCATAACACTATATCATGACTTCAGATGATTTTTTTAAGTTTTATATGTATGTAAATATACATACTTTAAATATATTGTTTCAAAACATTATTTTAAATTGTCTTTATTTTTTAGAACAGTTTTAAATTTACAGGAAGACTGAGTAGAACATACACTCTGTACCCAGTTTCCCTGTCATTAATGTCTTCATTTTTGTAGTATATTTGTTACAATTAATGAACAATTAATTGACATACCACTACTATCCAGAGTCCATACGTTACTCAGATTTCTTTAATTTTTACCTAAGGTCCTTCTTCTGTTGCAGAATTTTACCCAGGTTGCCATATTGCATTTAGTCACCACATACCCCTGGCTTCTCTTGGCTGTGAGAGTCTGTCTGACTTCTGTTGTTTTTGATAGTTAGGATTACAGGTCAGGCATTTTGTAATAGGTCCTTTTATTGGAATGTCTCTGATGTTTTCTCCTGATTAAAACATGATTATCTGATTGGGGAAGAAAAGCACAAAGATAACACACCATTTTTATCATGTCACATGAAAGACACAGACTATCCACATGACTTGACTTGGACGTGATGAGCTGGTTGAGGAAGGATGTGCCAGACTCTTCTGTGATGTTACTCTCTCCTATCCTGACATACTGACTGTTTGGAAGGAAGTCACTATTTGCAGCTATGATTTAAGAGGAAAGGAGTTTTGGGACTTCCCTGGTGGACAAGTGGTTAAGACTCTGAACTTCCAATTGCAGCACTATTTACAATAGCTAGGACATGGGAGCAACCTGGATGTCCATCGACAGATGAATGGATAAAGAAGCTGNTTGAACATCTTTTCATATGCTTATTGGCCATCTGTATGCTTTAACCGTATTTATTTATTTTATTTTGGTAAGAACACTTAACATGAGATTCCCCTCTCTTAACAAAATGCGAAGTGCATAATACAGTATTGACTATAGCCACAGTGCTGTACAGCGGATCTCTAGAACTTATTCATCTTTTATAACTGAAACTTTATATCTGCCAAACAACTCCCTATTTCACTCTCCCCTCAATATCTGGCACTTACCATTCTAGTCCCTGTTTCTATGGGTTTGACTATTCTAGATACCTTGTATCGGAGAAGTCAATGGCACCCCACTCCATTACTCTTGCCTGGAAAATCCCATGGATGCAGGACCCTGGTAGGCTGCAGTCCATGGGGTCTCACATAGTCAGATACGACTGAAGTGACTTAGCAGCAGCAGCAGAAGATACCTTATATAAGTGGAATCATGAAGTATTTGTCCTCTTGTGATCTGTTTGTTTCATTTACAATAATGTCTTCCAGGCTTATCCAAGTTGTCAGGCATATCAGGATTTCCTTCTTTTTAAAGGCTAGTTTAAATGTAAAACTTTAAACTGCAAAACTCCTAGAAAAAACAAACAAGGGAAAAACTCATGACATTAGCCTAGGCAATGATTTATACCAAAAGGATAAGCAACAAAAGCTAAAAGAGACACATGGGACTACATCAAACTAGAAAGTTCTGCACAGCAAAAGAAAAAATTCAACACAGTGAAAAGCAACCTAAGGGATGGGAAAAAAATTTTGCAAATTATATATCTGATAAGGGGTCAATATCCAATTTATAAACAAAAGGCCTATAAGTCAATAGCAAAACAAACAAACAAACAAAACAAAAATAAAATTAAAACAACAACAACAAACATTTTTAAATGGACAAAGGACTGGAATGGAAATTTCTCCAAAGAAGACATGCATATAATCAACAGGTATATGAAAATATGCTCAGCATCACTAATCATCAGGGAAATGCCCATCAAAACCACAATGAGATATCACTTCATACCATCAGGATTTTGTTGTTCAGTCGCTAAGTCCTGTCCAATTATGTGCGACCCCAAGGACTGCAGCATCAGCCTTTCCTCTCCTTCACTATCTCCCAGAATTTGCTCAAACTCATGTCCATTGAGTCAGTGATTCCAATCTCATCCTCTGTCATCTCCTTCTCCTCCTGCCCTCAATCTTTCCCAGCGTCAGGGTCCTTTCCAATGAGTCAGCTCTTTGCATCAAGTGGCCAAAGTATTGGAGCATCAGCTTCAACATCAGTCCTTCCAATGAATATTCAGGGTTGATTTCCTTTAGAATTGACTGGTTTAATCTCCTTACTGTCCAAGGGACTTTCAAGAGTCTTCTCCAGCACCATGGTTCTGAAAGCATCGATTCTTTGGCACTCAGCCTTCTTTATGGTCCGACTCTCACATCCATATATGACTACTGGAAAACCATAGCTTTGACTATATGGACCTTTGTTGGCAAAGTAATGCTCTGCTTTTTAAAGGACTATCTAGATTTGTCATAGCTTTTCTTCCAAGGAGCATCTTTTAATTTCATGGCTGCAGTCACCATCTGCAGTGATTTTGGAGCCCAAGAAATAAAGTCTGTCACTGTTTCCTTTTTTCCCATCTATTTGCATTAGGATGGCTATTATCAAAAAAGAAAAAAAGATAAGTATTGATGAGCGTGTGAAGAAATTTAAATTCTTATTCATGGTTAGTGGGAAAACAAAATGGTATAGACACTATGAAAACAGAATGGAATTTCCTCAAAATTTAAAAATAGAACTACCACATAATCCAGCAGTCCCACTTATGGGTATATATACAAAAGTATTAAAATCAAGATCTCAAAAAATATCTTCACTCTCATGTTCATTGTTGCAAAAAGGACAATTAACTCGATATTTAATTCCCAAAGAATTACATTCCAAAATTTTATATGTAACCATTAAGTTCAGCAATTCTTGATACTTATTCTCAGGAAGCTTTTCAAAGAAGAGAGACAAGTCATATAAAGAAAGTCACTCACTCAGTTGTGTCTGACTCTTTGTGACCCCATGGATGATACAGTCCCTAGAATTCTTCAGGCCAGAATACTGCAATGGGTAGCTGTTCTTTTCTCCAAGGAATCTTCCCAACCAAGGGATGGAACTCAGGTCTCCCACATTGCGGGTGGATTCTTTACCAGCTGAGCCACGATGGAAGCACCATGGGTAATTGCAAGTCTGTGATGAAGACAGTGGACTGCTCAAGTTCTCCCCTCACCTGGACATAGCTCCCTTCCTTCTGGTGGATGGAACCCTGGAACGTTTGGTTGACTCAACCACCTTCCCTCTACTTCACTGATAAGAGCAAGCATTTATTTTTAAATCCATGCATTTTTTTTTTCTTCTGGACATTAGAAGTGTATACTTTGGTTTCCAATTTCAACTTTTAGTTGCCAATACCATCAACATTTTTTTCTTTGGAGAAATGGAGAGATAGAGAGGAACACGTGGGGAATAAAAAAGATATTATTTTTGTTGTTTTTTTTTTCTCAAAATTAATAGATTCATTTTTTTTAAGTCTGGATATTTTACATGTAAATCAAAAGAAAGATAGTTTCCTACTACAGTCTGAAAGCAGTAATTGAAGGAACACTCCCTCAGGAACAGTTCATCATTTGAGCACTTGTTGGGAGATGGTAGAGGTGAGATCGTTAAGCAAAAGTCGTCATCACGTCAGTTGCCCACCTAATCCTTTTCTAACACCTTGCTTCACTGTTAACAGAAACGTAAATATATAAGGCAAGGAAAGACTTCCAAAACTGGACCCTGCGTTTGTGATGAAAAACTTTGCTCACATCAGTATTTTGAGTTGTACCTCTGTGTTGCACTCAGGAGGTTTCACACCCTAGAGCTGTTCCTTAGCAAGATTTGGTTGAACAAAAAGTTTCCTCTTCTTTTGCCAAGTGTGAGACCATTGGCAATTGTCAGGGAAATGAGAGCCAGAAATAATGTATAAGACTTTTGCTTTATGCTACAGTGAGGTTAGCAAATAGTTCTCTATAAATGCATATGATGTGTACTGCTTCAACTTAGTACATATAACCTGATTTCAGGTTGTTTTCCTAACTTCAGATAAAATTACTCGTGAAGGTAAATGGTGATCTCTTAATAATTTTTCTGGGCATTAAAATTAATAGAGGGCTCTCACCTTGAACATAACTGCAATGAAGCATTCTATATAAAAGAATGCCTTGAAATATCAAAACCAAAATACACTACTAAATTACTCTCTCAGTTTATCACATTAAAACATTTTTTGTTGTTGTTGGAGTATAGTTGATTTATAAGTTTTATCACATTTGGAAAAATTTTCCCAACAAGACTTACAGGAAAATGACACACAGAAAATCTAGAGCTACTCTTTCTCAGTAAGAATCTTAGAATCATTTCTGAGAGTAAAGAAAGCATCATACCATTTTGAACTTGTTACTAGGTTAGGCATATTTTTTTCTACCTATTAATATTTCACATCCAAACCTATCCAATGGCAGTTTACCTTAGCAATTAAATTTTCTGATGTGTAACAAAGTTAAATTCATGTTAAAAAAAATGAAGTATGGCTTCATCACTTGAATTTTTCTTGCTGGTCATGACAGTAATGTCTTCAAAAGCTCCCGTTGGGATGATTCAATTTGACCCCTGTATATAGCCTGAAGTTTCTGGGATTGGTTCTTATCAAAATATCCTGTAAGTTGTTTTCACACTTTCCTCTTTAACTATTTCATTACTTACTGATAGACCTCGTCTCTACTGTATCATGCCTAGTATCTTTTGCACGCTACGAATATAATTCCAAACCACCAAAGTCTTCCAAATCAAGCGGGTTAGAATCTAAGTCCTGATTTTGTGTTTCTTATGTAGTGGTTGATCAGACAAAAATACCTTATACTTGGTGACTGATACAACAATCTTTCATTTCTCACAGTTCTGGAAGCCCAAGGGGCCCAGCTTGGGTGGATTTTAGGCGAATGCCATCTTCCTGGTTTACTGAGGATGATCGTATTGTGACCTCACATAGTGGAGAGCAGAGAGAGGAAGCAAGCTCCGTCTGTCTCATCTTCTAAGGGTACTAACCCTATAATGAAGGTTTCCCCCCTTCCATGACCTCCAAAGCCTCCACCTCCAAATACCATCCAAATGGAAGTTATGGTTTAAACATATGCATTTTGGGAAGAACACAAAAGTTCAGTCCATAAGAGAAAGATACATCATTTGAAAATTAAAAGACATTTTTTAGGAGCCAAGTATCCATTATATAAAAAAGATTCACAAGCCAAAGTAAAATATTGATCCATGCATTTATTGTTTCTCTGAGTTCCCTTCTAATAGCTGAGGATCTACTATTAGATCTACTGTCAGTCATCTTTCCTTTAAANCTCCTCCACTGGAGCCGCCCACCCCACCTCCCCCTTCTCCCCTATACCCCACCCCTGCCCCCAGGTCTCCCCTGTCCTGGGTCTGATCTCCACACTTTCTGGGCAGCGTCTCCCTCTCCAGCTGGCTTCTGCTGCCCTCTACCGGGCCGGTCCCCTCTGTTCAGTGCAGTTCAGTTGCTCAGTTGTATCCGACTCTTTGTCACCCCATGGACTGCAGCACACCAGGCCTCCCTGTCCATCAACAACTCCCAGAGCTTATTCAAACTCATGTCCGTTGCATCATGATGCCATCCAGCCATCTCATCCTCTGTCATCCCCTTCTCCTCTCACCTTCAATCTTTCCCAGCATCAGGGTCTTTTCACTGAGTCAGTTCTTCGCATCAGGTGACCAAGTTTTGGAGTTTCAGCTTCAGCATCAGTCCTTCCAATGAACATTCAGGACTGATTTCCTTTAGGATGGACTAGCTGGATCTCCTTTCAGTCCAAGGGACTCTCAAGAGTCTTCTTCAACACCACAGTTCAAAGGCATCAATTCTTTGGTGCTCAGCTTTTTTTAAAGTCCAACTCTCACACCCATACATGACTACTGGGAAAACCATAGCTTTGACTAGGCAGACCTTTGTTGGGAGTGTAGTGTTTGTGCTTTTCAATATGCTAGCTTTTCTTTCAAGGAGCAAGTGTCTTTTAATTTCATGGCCATGAAGTTATACCCGCTTACTATTAATTATATCTTCCAATACATGGAAACCAATCTATAGACTTTTTGTAGTAAACTTGCTAAAGCTGATTCCAAAAGCCAAGTGAGTCATCTACATTCTGAAGACTAGAAAAAGAGAAGAAAACTGAGTTGTTTTAAGCTAGTTATGTCCAAATGTTTCACTAATTATTGTTTGCAAGTGTGAGTCATAATGATCAACGCTCCATCATCATTTTAGGACACATAGACAAATTAAAAAACTATTATACTGCTTGGCTTTATTAGCTACCATGTTTCCTACTGGGTTTCAATGCTAGAGTCAATTTTTGTCCAATTAATTGCCATAGCAAGTTCCAATTATCAGTTCAGTACATAGCCTCTCTTTCAATTTCTTTGTTTCAGGGTTCACAAGTGCTTAACAATCACAAGCACATGTGTGCCCAGTCATGTCTGACTCTTTGCTACCCTATGGACTGTATCCTGCTAAGGTCCTCTATCCATGAGATTTTTCAGGCAAGAGTACTGGAGTGGGTTCCATTTCCTCCTCCAGGAGATCTTCCTGACCCAGGGATGGAACTTGTGTCTCTTGCATTGGCAGGTGGATTCTTTACCACTGAGCCACCTGGGAAGCTCCAACAATTACATAGCCATAAGAAGAAATTCCTTAGCATGTGCCTTAAATATTAATAAATTCATTCTCATATAAGGAGCATTTTACCATGAAGCTACTTTGGTCCTCAGTTTATGTTGAAACCCAGAAATATAAATTATATGTTTTAAAGAAGGATTCCAGACTTCTTTGTAATTCATGCAAAGATGGTTTCTGCAAATATCATCAGTCAACCAAAGAGGATAGAAGAGATAAGAAAAGCATTGGAGATTAAGGAAGATTAATTGAAAAAGTTGTTACTCTACTGGGAGTTCATCTCCCAAACCAAAGCCCAGAAAAGGTGCTTCAGCAGGGTGACCTAGATCCTTTGATATTGGTTTCCCACAGTGAAAGTGAAAGTCTGAATCTTTGTGACCCCATGGACTGTAGCCCACCAGGCTCCTCCATCCATGGAATTTTCCAGGCAAGAATACGGGATTGGGTTGCCATTTCCTTCTCCAGGGGGTCTTCCTGACTCGGGGATCGAACCCGGGTCTCCCACATTGCAGGCAGACGCTTTTACCCTCTGAGCCACCAGGGAAGTCCGCAGTGAACACGTGTTCAGTTCACGACTGGGAAACAGACACGGGAGAAGTCGGCTCTGTAACTTGTGATGGCAGGAAAAGAAGTGATGTTAGCGCTAGACTCTGTGAAGTCAGAGGTCTGAGAGTGCTTCCCAGAGATGAGAGAAAATCAGCATGAAGTTGCTGTAGAACTCATCTCGGAGGGCAACCTGGAGACCAGTGGGAACTACAGTAAGAAGGAGAAAGAGAAAGAAGAGGAGGAGGAGGAGAAGTAGCTTTGAAAGCATACATCCAGGTGCTCAGATCCTCCGGGTAGAGCGGTAATGGGAAGAGCTGCTGATCTCCACAGACCCGCAGTGATCGCCACAGACCCGCAGTGATCTCCACAGACCCGCAGTGCATCGGATCAGCAGGGAAAGTGGCAGCCCTCTACAGGAGCAGGACATGCACGTGTGCTTCTCTCATCCTCCTAACAACCTGAAGTCTAAAGAGTCTCAAAATCAGAGTCAGCAAGGAGAGTGGAAACGCAGATGGAGAAAAAAGGAAAGCAAACACCTCCACCCCTTTTCTTGACTGGTTTCCAGCAGCCAGAGCTGGGGGAGGGGGCTCCCTTTGAATGCAATTTGAAGATTTACTCATAACTGGAATCAAGTATATTATTTACGTGAACCTTTTTGTGAGTAGAAATAACTGAAGCTCCTGTTTTCATCTGAAAATAGCCAGAGGACTCATGAGCAGCTATTTTATTTGTTGTCTAATGGAGCAGGGAAGAACTAGTGTCTAAAATAGATTGCTATGGACTGTGGAGAGAGGAGATAAATGCAGGGCTTTTAAAATTTGATCCTGTGAGGCCTGCTTTTTAACTCTAACAGAGCACGTGCGTGTGTGCTAAGCTGCTTCAGTCGTGTCTGACTCTTCGCAACCCATGGACCATAGCCAGCCGGGCTCCTCTGTCCATGGGTGTCTCCTGGCAAGCATACTGGAGTGGGTTGCCATGCCTGCCTGCACAAGATCTTCCCTACCCAGGGATCAAACCCGAGCCTCCTACATCTTCTGCATTGGCAGATGGGGTCTTTACCACTACGGCCACCTGCCACCTGGGAAACCCCTAATCAAGCATATTCGGGGTAAAAATGAATGGTTTATATATCTCACAATAAAGAAATCTTAAAAGCAAAAATGTCAATGCCATGACAAATTCATAAATATATCTGAGGATGAATATATGAAAAGCCATTAAATCAAAGAAATTTTTATTTTTAAAAGTTTCCTTGAGATACATAATTTGATACTATACAGACTCAAATAATTTTTTAAAAATTAATAGGAAACATTTCAATAGAAAGACATATAAAGTAATGTTTTCAGAAAAAAAAAAAAAGGGCTATAATTCAACAGTTAATATAAGGAGCTAGGTGAATATACCAGCAGAGAAAACTGGATTTAGAAAAGTGTTTATTATTTGGTTTTGTTTATTTGCTCATTCATTCATTTCACTTACCCATTCATTTTTACCCCGAATATGCTTGATTAGGGGTTTCCCAGGTGGCAGGTGGCCGTAGTGGTAAAGACCCCATCTGCCAATGCAGAAGATGTAGGAGGCTCGGGTTTGATCCCTGGGTAGGGAAGATCTTGTGCAGGCAGGCATGGCAACCCACTCCAGTATGCTTGCCAGGAGACACCCATGGACAGAGGAGCCCGGCTGGCTATGGTCCATGGGTTGCGAAGAGTCAGACACGACTGAAGCAGCTTAGCACACACGCACGTGCTCTGTTAGAGTTAAAAAGCAGGCCTCACAGGATCAAATTTTAAAAGCCCTGCATTTATCTCCTCTCTCCACAGTCCATAGCAATCTATTTTAGACACTAGTTCTTCCCTGCTCCATTAGACAACAAATAAAATAGCTGCTCATGAGTCCTCTGGCTATTTTCAGATGAAAACAGGAGCTTCAGTTATTTCTACTCACAAAAAGGTTCACGTAAATAATATACTTGATTCCAGTTATGAGTAAATCTTCAAATTGCATTCAAAGGGAGCCCCCTCCCCCAGCTCTGGCTGCTGGAAACCAGTCAAGAAAAGGGGCGGAGGTGTTTGCTTTCCTTTTTTCTCCATCTGCGTTTCCACTCTCCTTGCTGACTCTGATTTTGAGACTCTTTAGACTTCAGGTTGTTAGGAGGATGAGAGAAGCACACGTGCATGTCCTGCTCCTGTAGAGGGCTGCCACTTTCCCTGCTGATCCGATGCACTGCGGGTCTGTGGAGATCACTGTGGGTCTGTGGCGATCAGAGCTCTTCCCATTACCGCTCTACCCGGAGGATCTGAGCACCTGGATGTATGCTTTCAAAGCTACTTCTCCTCCTCCTCCTCTTCTTTCTCTTTCTCCTTCTTACTGTAGTTCCCACTGGTCTCCAGGTTGCCCTCCGAGATGAGTTCTACAGCAACTTCATGCTGATTTTCTCTCATCTCTGGGAAGCACTCTCAGACCTCTGACTTCACAGAGTCTAGCGCTAACATCACTTCTTTTCCTGCCATCACAAGTTACAGAGCCGACTTCTCCCGTGTCTGTTTCCCAGTCGTGAACTGAACACGTGTTCACTGCGGACTTCCCTGGTGGCTCAGAGGGTAAAAGCGTCTGCCTGCAATGTGGGAGACCCGGGTTCAATCCCCGAGTCAGGAAGACCCCCTGGAGAAGGAAATGGCAACCCAATCCCGTATTCTTGCCTGGAAAATTCCATGGATGGAGGAGCCTAGTGGGCTACAGTCCATGGGGTCACAAAGATTCAGACTTTCACTTTCACTGTGGGAAACCAATATCAAAGGATCTAGGTCACCCTGCTGAAGCACCTTTTCTGGGCTTTGGTTTGGGAGATGAACTCCCAGTAGAGTAACAACTTTTTCAATTAATCTTCCTTAATCTCCAATGCTTTTCTTATCTCTTCTATCCTCTTTGGTTGACTGATGATATTTGCAGAAACCATCTTTGCATGAATTACAAAGAAGTCTGGAATCCTTCTTTAAAACATATAATTTCTATTTCTGGGTTTCAACAGAAACTGAGGACCAAAGTAGCTTCATGGTAAAATGCTCCTTATATGAGAATGAATTTATTAATATTTAAGGCACATGCTAAGGAGTTTCTTCTTATGGCTATGTAATTGTTGGAGCTTCCCAGGTGGCTCAGTGGTAAAGAATCCACCTGCCAATGCAAGAGACACAAGTTCCATCCCTGGGTCAGGAAGATCTCCTGGAGGAGGAAATGGAACCCACTCCAGTACTCTTGCCTGAAAAATCTCATGGATAGAGGACCTTAGCAGGATACAGTCCATAGGGTAGCAAAGAGTCAGACATGACTGGGCACACATGTGCTTGTGATTGTTAAGCACTTGTGAACCCTGAAACAAAGAAATTGAAAGAGAGGCTATGTACTGAACTGATAATTGGAACTTGCTATGGCAATTAATTGGACAAAAATTGACTCTAGCATTGAAACCCAGTAGGAAACATGGTAGCTAATAAAGCCAAGCAGTATAATAGTTTTTTAATTTGTCTATGTGTCCTAAAATGATGATGGAGCGTTGATCATTATGACTCACACTTGCAAACAATAATTAGTGAAACATTTGGACATAACTAGCTTAAAACAACTCAGTTTTCTTCTCTTTTTCTAGTCTTCAGAATGTAGATGACTCACTTGGCTTTTGGAATCAGCTTTAGCAAGTTTACTACAAAAAGTCTATAGATTGGTTTCCATGTATTGGAAGATATAATTAATAGTAAGCGGGTATAACTTCATGGCCATGAAATTAAAAGACACTTGCTCCTTGAAAGAAAAGCTAGCATATTGAAAAGCACAAACACTACACTCCCAACAAAGGTCTGCCTAGTCAAAGCTATGGTTTTCCCAGTAGTCATGTATGGGTGTGAGAGTTGGACTTTAAAAAAAGCTGAGCACCAAAGAATTGATGCCTTTGAACTGTGGTGTTGAAGAAGACTCTTGAGAGTCCCTTGGACTGAAAGGAGATCCAGCTAGTCCATCCTAAAGGAAATCAGTCCTGAATGTTCATTGGAAGGACTGATGCTGAAGCTGAAACTCCAAAACTTGGTCACCTGATGCGAAGAACTGACTCAGTGAAAAGACCCTGATGCTGGGAAAGATTGAAGGTGAGAGGAGAAGGGGATGACAGAGGATGAGATGGCTGGATGGCATCATGATGCAACGGACATGAGTTTGAGTAAGCTCTGGGAGTTGTTGATGGACAGGAAGGCCTGGGGTGCTGCAGTCCATGGGGTCACAAAGAGTCAGACACGACTGAGTGATTGGACTAAACTGAACTGAGGCATAACTTCTAACTTAATAGTTAAATCTAGAAATGACCCAAAATATAAAGTTTTTTATTAGTGTTTCTAGGCAATAGAAAATTACCAAGGAACATCTTAAGTAATATAAAAATTTTGCTTAGGATATAATATAACATATTCCAGCACTTTGGGTAGATAATGAATTATTGCTGCCAAAAAGCCGTATAGAAATTGAAAATTTGAAAAATGACAAAACATTATAGAAGAGAATCATGAGGTTAAGTGAACTGGCAAATCTAAAGTGAAATCACTTCAATCTAAATGACAGACAGAAATTTGAGAAAATGTGAACATTAATTCTGAACAAGAACTGTTCATCAAATATAGTTTTTATGACCTGCATTGTAAAACTGCTTGCATTCATGAATTAATTTCATATATCTGCATTATTCCATCATAAAACACTTAGGAAATCCTACCCCCAACACACTTTTCTTTCCCTCAAATATCAAAGCTATATTTTTTTAGTATGTAATGTGACAGAAGATAGCAGGTAACAGAAAATCTTTCTATTCGTTAACTGTCATCCTTAAAGGATCTCCACATGCTTTAAAAACGTACTGATTAAATCTTACAAAACCACTGATATTAAAGTACTATATGAAGGAACATCATTATAAAAAAAACTGAAACTTTGCTTATTTTCCCAAGGTCAAGGGTGTTTCAAGCTCTGACACTGATATGCTAAGTAATAGGAACAGCAGAGCTGGTCTCAGAAGAGAGCAGTATACGCTGCTGCCTAGGTGATAAGATTTTAGAAAATTAGATCTCTAGTTCCAAAATCTTCATTCCCAATTTGCTCAGTGATGGTTGAAATTCATTGCAGCATAGCCAAATTTTTTCATCCCTGAGGTAGCTGAAAATCTTAAAATGCAAGTAACCTGGTAGGCTTAAGAAGAGTGATATTTTTCTTTGGTCAGGAAGTCACTGAGAACAGGAGAATTCTAGGCACCTCTCTGAAAAATAAAGTTTTCATGGTAAAGGAAAGGAATTCAGGTAGAGACCCTGTGGTACTCACCTAAGTTCCCAAATCTTTAACAGTTTGCATATTTGCTTTGGAACTTTGCCTTTTACTGTAACCCTGACTGAAAGACGCTTGGCTAAAACATGGTATAGAAATGCAGAACTGGACCCTATAGCTTATATGTGGAGACTGTGGCTATGGGTAATTCAAACACAAACTTATTTTCTTACTTATAGAGCTGAGCAAATCATATACTTCTATCATAATACCATTGTCACCATCTAGCATTGACCATCTTTTAAAAGGAACTGTGAATGATACTGCAGACACTTGAAATAAGAAGGAGGCACATTCTTAGAAAAAATTCAGAAAAAAGGAATGCAAGAAATAGCTATTAGGGTAACAATAAAATCTTTTTTCTCTTTTTAATTCATTATGTTTTCTTTGCTTTAACTCAAATTTACTATATCTAATTAAGATAACAATTAGGTACCTATTTTTGAACAATAAGTAGAAAAGCTATATGATTCATGCTGAAGAAAAGATGAATGAGGTAGAATTCTATCAAGTATTTATCAGACTTGTTGGGCAAAGGGCAGTGACAAGCAGAAAACGAACTGCCATGTAAATTATAAAACTATATCTGCATAATGCCTTCAGGTTAATATTCAATTTCACTCTAATATTCTAATTAATAACCATGAGAACACAATTTTGATGTTTATAAGTGAGGAAACCAAAAATCAAAGAAGCTGAGAGTCTCATCTTTCTCAAAGTGTAAACATTTGTCTGATGTGTTATATTATCTATTGATCAGTAATTATTTACTTAGCACCAAAATATGGCCTAAGTATGATATTGCCTGTAAAAAGTATATTTCTTGACCTGATAGAATTTACAGTCCTTTGAGAAAATATGAGTGAAAAAATAAGGGCACAGTAGCATGAAGGAATGCTTATTAAATGCCTGCACAGCATACCATATATTGGGGTCATTGTATTGGTGTCCAGTGACCATCATAAAAAATTACTATAAACTTTGTCTCTTCAAACAATACAAATGTGTTATTTATCATTTTCGTCTGAAGTGGGTCTCACTATGTTAAAATCAAGATGTCAGCAGGGTGCATTCTAGTCCATAGGTTCACAGTGATAATCCATTTGTTTCCTTTTGCAGTGCCCAGAGGTTTGCTGCATTCCTTGACTTATGACCTGCTCCTGTACATTCAAAGCCATCAGAGCATCTCTTTGACCTCAGTCCCTTAGTCACATCTCCTGTTCGCTGTCCTCTTTCTCCCCCAACTTCCACGTTTAAAGATTTTTGTGATTATGTTCAGTGTATCTGGATAATATAGGATAACATCCCTATCTTAAGATTAGATTCAGCAACTTAATTCCATCTACAACCTTAATTTCCTTTTCCATGTGATCTAACATAGTCCCAGCTTTGGGGAATTAGGACATGGACAGCTTTGGGGAATATATTTTGCTGGCTATCACAGGTGCAAAGAAGGAGATGGAGAAGGTTGAGAGCTTAGGAAAACCTTCACGATAGTTACTTCTAAAATGTGATTGGGAACAAAATGCTGTAAGAATTCTGCAGAGGAAAAGATGTGGATGTAATGAAACAATAGCATATTGTACCTGACAAGCCCTCCCTGAAAGCAAAGCTATACATATTCCTTCAACTTTCAAAGACTGGGCAAGCTGAAAATGTTCATGACATACCTGCGAGGAGGCTCAAAAATAGCTTAAAGATAAATTCCTCTGCCTTGAACAAGCATTTAAGCTGAGCAAGAAGCACCTAACACAAAAATCTGAGAATCTGAGGAATGTTTCTTAGCAACTTGTCAGCAGATAAAATCAACTCTTCATTTGTAACTTAGGCATTCAAATTAGCATTTTAATCACCTCAAAATCAACTTCACAATTGTCAACTGAAAAAGAAAAAAAAATCACTAAAAGCTTTGTTTTAGAGAGCTATAAATCTCTAATTAACATAATTATTATTTTTCTATAGAAATCTTATGGTCATAACACTATATCATGACTTCAGATGATTTTTTTAAGTTTTATATGTATGTAAATATACATACTTTAAATATATTGTTTCAAAACATTATTTTAAATTGTCTTTATTTTTTAGAACAGTTTTAAATTTACAGGAAGACTGAGTAGAAGAACATACACTCTGTACCCAGTTTCCCTATCATTAATGTCTTCATTTTTGTAGTATATTTGTTACAATTAATGAACAATTAATTGACATACCACTACTATCCAGAGTCCATACGTTACTCAGATTTCTTTAATTTTTACCTAAGGTCCTTCTCCTGTTGCAGAATTTTACCCAGGTTGCCATATTGCATTTAGTCACCACATACCCCTGGCTTCTCTTGGCTGTGAGAGTCTGTCTGACTTCTGTTGTTTTTGATAGTTAGGATTACAGGTCAGGCATTTTGTAATAGGTCCTTTTATTGGAATGTCTCTGATGTTTTCTCCTGATTAAAACATGATTATCTGATTGGGGAAGAAAAGCACAAAGATAACACACCATTTTTATCATGTCACATGAAAGACACAGACTATCCACATGACTTGACTTGGACGTGATGAGCTGGTTGAGGAAGGATGTGCCAGACTCTTCTGTGATGTTACTCTCTCCTATCCTGACATACTGACTGTTTGGAAGGAAGTCACTATTTGCAGCTATGATTTAAGAGGAAAGGAGTTTTGGGACTTCCCTGGTGGACAAGTGGTTAAGACTCTGAACTTCCAATTGCAGCACTATTTACAATAGCTAGGACATGGGAGCAACCTGGATGTCCATCGACAGATGAATGGATAAAGAAGCTGCAGTAGATATATACAATGGAATATTACTCAGCCATGAAAAGGAATACATTTTGAGTCAGTTCTAATGAGGTGGATGAACCTAGATCCTGTTATACAGAGTGAAGTAAGACAGAAAGAAAAATAAACACTGTATATTAACACATATATATATATGGAATCTAGAAAGATGGTACTGATGAACTTATTTGTAAGGCAGCAATGGAGACACAGATATAGAATTGTGGACACAGTGGGGGAAGGAGAGGGTGGGAAAAACTGAGGGAGTAGATGGAAACATACACATTGCTGCTGCTGCTAAGTCGCTTCAGTCGTGTCCAACTCTGTGCAACCCCATAGACAGCAGCCTATCAGGTTCTTCTGTCCATGGGATTTTCCAGGCAAGAGTGCTGGAGTGGGGTGCCATTGCCTTCTCTGAACGTACACATTACCATATGTTAAATAGATAACCAGTGGGAATTTACTGTATGATGCTGGTAGTTCAAACTTGTGCTCAGT
This sequence comes from Oreotragus oreotragus, assembly GCA_006410675.1. Classification (NCBI taxonomy): domain Eukaryota; kingdom Metazoa; phylum Chordata; class Mammalia; order Artiodactyla; family Bovidae; genus Oreotragus; species Oreotragus oreotragus. Next base: position 6,856 of record SJYX01017735.1, on the reverse strand, counting down.
GATGGGTGGGATGGGGTGGGAGGTAGGCGGAGATTCAAAAGGAAGGGGACATATGTATACCTGTGGCTGATTCATGTTGATGTATGGCAGAAACCAACACAATATTATGAAGCAATTATCCTCCAATTAAAAATTAATACATTTTTTTAAAAAAGACTGCTTCCCCTGCAGGGGGCATGGGTTCGATTTCCAGTCGAGGAACTAAGATTCTGAATGCCATGTGGGGTGGTGAAGGAAAAAAAAAAAAAAAAGAACTAGGGAATTAAGCTTCTCCTCTTCAAGAGTAGGGTATCTATATAACTTATTTATATAGACATAAATTATTTGCAATTCTTCTGCAGGGGAGATTTGTACCCTCCCCCATTTATCTATTTATTCAATCATTTATATCAATACGGATTCATGGATAAGTAGTTTTACACTTTGGGCTATAATAAAATACCACTTTATTTTATTGTTCTAATTGCTTAAATAAATTTTGATTAGAATATAATGCTATTAAATTTTTTAATTTATCTATTTTTAATTGAAGGATAATTGCTTTACAGTATTGTGTTGGTTTCTGCCAAACATCAACATAAATCAAACTTCAGTTCAGTTCAGTTGCTCAATCGTGTCCGATTCATTGCAACCCCATGGACTGCAGCACGCCAGGCCTCCCTATCCATCACCAACTCCCAGAGCTTGCTCAAACTCATGTCCATCGAGTCAATGAGGCTGTCCAACTGTGTTATCCTCTGTGTCCCCTTCTCCTCACGCCTTCAATCTTTCCCAACATCAGGAGTTTTTCCAATGAGTCAGTTCTTCACATCAGGTGGCCAAAGTATTGGAGATTCAGCTTCAGCACCAGTCCTTCCAATGAATATTCAGGACTGATTTCTTTTATTTTTTTTATTTTTTTTTTCAGGTGATAATCACTTTATTTTATTTTATTTTTTTTAAATTTTTTTTTGTATTTATTTATTTTTTTACACGAAATCCCAAACATGAACCCCCCT